>SNQJ01S0065878.1:0-15935 GCA_010110895.2 Picea sitchensis | reverse complement strand
TGATTCAATGCATATCCTTGGAGAAAATTATGTTGTTTGAAAGGGACTTTATAAGATGCAATACTTTGCCTCATTCTTTATTTAAAATTTCTCCATCTTAGACATCAAAGTTTCAATCAATGTTATGTCTTTGGTAGGAGCCTTAATAAACTTTTGGATTGTTGCTTCATTAATTTTAGATAGAGATTTGATATATTTTCTACTTGTGTTGATATATTATCTTTAGATACCTATACCTATGGAAATAAATTGTCTTTTTGTCCAAAAAAGGGCAAATGGAAATTATTTTCCATATTCTCTATAACATTCCACAATAAAGTAGAATATGTTACCTCATGTGTAATTCCCTTGAGAGAATTGGGATTTACTTGTTTCTAGTATCTTAGGCCAAAATCCATTTCTTCAAGGGATTTAGAGGTGAAGACAAAACAATTTGTAGGGATTTTTTCCAAGGAGGATTGCCAATTCCTCACATTATCAAACTATAATTGATTCTGCTTATAGGAAAGTTCCATGCTTGAAGATGGGTCATGATATAAACCATATTTTGAACTTGGGCCTACACATGTTGTGTCTATCATAAAATTATATTTGTACATTGTTCAATTCATTATGCACCTTGAAATCATACTCAGTAAAATCCAAAGTTTGATACTTGGTGGATTTGTAGTAATTAACTTGGTTTTCTATCATGGTTATTTTTCTTTCATTTTCTTTCATTTTATTTTACACATCCACACGTTTCTAAACATTAGCTTATGGAATAGCTGAACCAACAGAGAAAAAATAAGACAATATCATAGTCTTAGTGGTGAGTATCACTTCATAATCCAAGATAATTCTCCTTCTTTTATGCTTCTTCCTTCTAACTTGCTTCCTTTGTTTATCAAATGAAAACAATTATAGATTAGAAAATTCATATACTAGCATTGGAATAGGACCATCACCTCCTACAACCATGCCTAGACCAAAGGTACTAGGAAATATTGAGTTGTGAACACTTATAGTTGTGAAGAATCTCGTTGCTCTATGTTGCCTTCATTGGCATTGATATGATTTGCTAACTCTTCCCCTTCTTGTATGGCCTCTTCTACTTGGGTATAATTTTGATTTTTTTCCCTCGGTGCCTCTTTTATTCTTTTCTACTCCTCAATTTTGCTTCAACTTCTTTTCTAGCTAACTCTTGTAGCTTTAATTTTTCTTCTTCAACTTCATCTTTGAGCTTTTTAGCCTTTGCCCCCCACCCCTTTTTTTGCTTAATCTCTTTTCTTGGCCTCTATGTCTTATTTTTTTTTCCTTTCTACTTGTACCTTTATTTCTAATAATCCATATTTTTCTTTAGCATCAACCTCTTTTTCTTTTTTCATTTCTCTTTCTTGACAGATTTTCTCCATGCTTCTTCTTTTCTTTTGGCCTCAACTTTTACTTTATTTTTCTCTAATGCTTCCAGTCCTTTTTTTTTTCTCTTGAAGGGATTGTTTCTCAATAGAATCCCTTTGAGTTTTGGTTTTCTTTATTCTCTCTTTCTCCTTAGCAGTAACTTGCAAATTATTTAAAGCCTCTTCATAGGTTAGTGCTCTTTTGTGAGTTTTTTCAACTTCAATTTATTCATGTTGGTAGGGGAAGGAGATGTTCATCTAAACTCTATATTTTGCAATAATACCTAGGGGTTCAAGAAATTGAGTTCTTTCTAGTTGGAAATGATATTACTCAATATTTTCTCCTTCCATCCCAATCCAAGTAGAATCTGTTAGTACAAACATGCATATATATAGTGGATAAGTTGGGCATGGTCTATTTTGATATTTGATTAGGAATGCACTAAAATTATGTAGAGTAGTATAGTATCCAATTCCCTAAATTATTAATCTATTTGACACATAAAATGGAATTGTAAGAGGTTCCTTTGTAACACAATAATTTCTGATATAAGTGCAATATTCATCCAAGTATCAATTTCCAATGTCTTTCAATACTTCTATAGCTTATGGGGATATCCTTGGGAAAGGTTTAAAAAAGATGAGCTCATGTAATGATGCTAGGAAGCCATTATAGATAAGTGAAACATAAATTATACATATTCTTCCATAAGTCCTTTAAATAGATATGAACAGGGGGTTTCTTTATGCCCCCAAGACCATCCTACACCCGTGAATGTGTTTGAAGCATAAACCACATCTATTAGGAATGAATACATATAAATTATGGGGTTCCTAAGAATGCATTTAACTGATCCTTTCATATATCTTCTACTAATGAGTTAGAGAGGATAATATCCTGGTTGACAAATTGTCCTCCTTTATTTATCTCATACATCATTGGCACCCAATCTTTTCTCACATGAGTTGCACTTTTCTCTGCATAGATCTTGCTTACCAATTGGGATACCCATGTGTATCATAATATGATGTGTATCATCCCCCGGATGGGGTGGTATTGCGGTCCACATGGCAGGATATGGGAGAAGGGGGAGGCCAGCGGAGCACGGAGCCATGTGTTCGGCTCGTGCCCACTGCAGCCACCACCCCCGAGCTTTAAATTGCATTCAAAGCTGATGGGAGGGGCATTAATCCAACCCCCCTCGACCACCTCTATGCATAGAACTATGCAGAATTCATTTGGCATTATCGCCTGGTTGTTTGGCTTCGACTCCGGCTCTGTGATTTTCATGGTCTTTCGGGCGATTTTCTTCTTCCACCTTGGCTCTGCAGACCTTCTGCAGACGCCGAGCCTCACCATGCCTCGGCAACGCTTGCGTCCACGTCAGGGCTCTCCCTGGCACCCTCGATGCCCTCTCACTTCCTCCTCGCCCTCTGGTTCATCCACCCCATGTCTTGACTGTTTGGCTGTCGTTGACACCTCCTGGACCCCGGCATGGCGTTCTCCCTCTGTCAAGCATTCCTCCTCTCCCCCGGCGCCGCGCCATGGTCGACCTTGTCACAATCTAAAGACGCCCTCTCCCAATCTGCCGTGTGAACACTCCGCCATCCTGCATGACTTAGTTTTTGAGCTCCGTGATGGGGTGAATGACCTCCAGTTCCGGGTCCAACAGATGGAGGGGAGGCTTTCTGTCCTTCTCCAGCTTCTCGCCACTCCCCCTCCAGCCGCCCCTGAGGATTCCAGTGACCATGCGAGCAGTCATCAACAAGCTACCACAGAAGGAAGCCCGCAGTCCGATCGGAAGGCAGGTTATCCAGTGCCCATGACTGCACTCACGCGGAAGGAGACTTTGGCAATCAATGTAGGAGGGGATGACGTTGCAGTTTCGACAGCGGTAGCAGAGGAGAAGGACACCAACATCCAGGTGCACGAAGACAAGAGCAACAACGCCACGAACATGCAGTGGACTGCCAGCGGGACACCTATCATCGAGGAACCCTAGCCTGGCCTCTTGCCTGAGTATGTTCTAGATCACACAATGCTTGTTCCATACTTTAGCTCTAGTGGCTCTCATGGTAGTTAAATAGTTTAGTTTTCTCTAGAACTGTTAGAAATTTTTGCTACTTGCTATATACGGTTGGCTGAACTGGTTTCTCCTCATGGAGAAGTTCAGTAATTACAACCGAATAACTCAGTTAATGTACTCTTGATCCTGGTTCTAAGAAGGATTTTTATATATAATACAAACACTTACTTACAAAAAAAAATATGATGTGTATCATAGGGAAATTATTATTGGTTAAATATTTATAATTCCTCCCTTCCTCATACCAATCAACAAGGATGTCATAGAAATTATGGCCATGAGCAAGGACTCTCAACCACTCATTGGTGAAGTAGATTTCAACTTTTGACATTTTATAATAAGCTTCAAAATCTGCTCATATGAATGATCCAACACACTTTCCTTTGTCATTAAAATTTTTTGATCGAGATTGGATCATTATATTATTTTTCATCTATATTGATTCTTTCATAGTGGAAACATTTGGAGGAATCAACTTGCAGTGCCATTTTAGTGTAAGGTCCCAGTTTGGAAAATTGGAGCTCATAACCTTCTAGATCCATTTTGAGGCATTAAATAGAATTTTGGGGGTTCTAGTGTCCAAAACTTGTGCCCATTCCCTTTACATTCTGAGACCTTTCCAATGGTGCAAACCATGACTCAATCAGAGCTTGTATGAGAAAGTTATTCCTCCCACAAGTTGATCTACCTTGTTGACCGCCATGGTACAATTGGATGCAACATCAACCCTCCCTTACTCAAACACATGGGTCTAGCAACGTGTGGAGTTTTCAGAATTTTCTAGAAGGTCCAAACCTTATCACTAATTGAGGGTTGAGGAAGTAAAAAACCTACCCCTAGATGGCTATCAGGCGAAGTTAAATACTAGGCCACTATGAGGAGAAGGGGTTTCATTCTTTAGCATTGTATTTGTTCCATAGTTGAGAAGAGCACCTAGGAGTGGTATTTTGAGAGAATAACAAAGGAGGAGAGATTATGTAGAAGCCACATGGGTCACAATGTCAAAGGAAACTCCACAAAGAGTGTATCTTTCTTTGTACTTGCATTTGAAGAAAAGAGAGCAAAGAAACCTCACCTTTTAGATGGGTTTTCTCCCGTATTGGGTTTCCCCGATTATATCTTGTGTTTATTTGTGGATGATGTCTGAGTATTTATTTATGTTCTCTATTTTTCTCATTTAAGATATTTCATACATTTAAGTAGAAAACCAATTATTTTATTAGACATGTTGTGACTAACTATTCGAGTAGAATATCCATGGTAGTTTACAGATTGATTCTTCTAGTGATGATCTCTATATGTTGTATTTGATATATGGTCACTTTTGCATAGCGCATTACTAGAGATCTAATTGTTGCATTGTGTATGAAGGATTTCTTCAAATTTTGTGTTATGGCGAATTCTTCTTCTTCTTCTTCTCTTTCATCCAAGATCTCGTCATCCTTGAGCCCTTTACCATATTTTATCAAATGGACAAATTCATTGTATGTGTCAGCCCCATCAACTCGAGTAATCTACAAGGTGTTTGCATAAATTATCAATTTAACATCTTTAGCAGTTTGGGCTTCCATGATTGGCTACTTGACTTTGACATATTTCTTCTCCCTTTTAATTGATGATTCTACCATTGTGGAGGTATTCTTTTGTTGGTGTCATTTTTTTAGTAATCTCTATCATCTCAATTGGATCCTTCAGTTGTCCCATTATTGGTTTATGTTGTGCACCTTTCTTCCTCCTTTCATATCCTTTGGTAGCCACATAGAAATTCTACATGTTAGCACAAAACAAAAACATGACATGCAAGGTTTAGCTAAAAGAAAATGAATTAAACAAATTAATGGCTTCCTTCTAGCAAATTGAAATGAAAACTAGTTGTGAGGATGGTGATATCAAGCCTAATTTGAGGTGTTGTTGTATTTTAGATAAGATTTACAATTCAAACTTTGGCTTTTTCAAAATCAATTTGCATGGAAAAAACAAAGGAAACCAGAGCTCATGCAAGTGACTCACTCAAACATGAATTCTTTTCGAGGGTGGGAAGAATAAATATACCACAGATGCATGCAATCACTAACTAAATTTGAACTAAGAAACATTTGAATGCATATGGATATTGCCAGGAGACAAAATAAAAAAAATGCATCTAACTAGCTCATTGAGTACCTGGTAGGGAAGGTGATGGATGGATAGTTTTTTCTAGGTTGTAACATTCTTGAATTCTTATGCATTTTCAAGGATTACAAGGGGAAACCAATGATTGCTTTGGCACATAGACTATTTGAACAAATGGGTTGTTGCGTTCGAATTCAAAAATTTTAATTCAAGCACCCAAAACTCAAGCTACTTATGAGATTGCTCAGATGACACTCCTCCATTGTCTCATATTTGAAGTTGCTCAGCTGACCCATATTGGCAAGACCTGCAATAATGCAATAATCAATTTTAAATATTTTTTGATGGTTTATATCAGTTTTGTCTAAATGTTTTAAGTTTTGGTATTTTCATACGAATTTGTGATATAAATTTGGGCGAAATCATAAATTTTTATAGTTTAAATTGTATTTCTAAATACATAAATAAATTCAACTTCATAAAAAAAGATACTTGAATTATACAGATTTCAAATTTGTAAATCCAACAATTTTTAACCAGATTTCAAACAAAATAAAAAAAATAATATCCCAAAAAACCAAAAATTCTAACATTTATATCTAAAATCCCTAAACTATTATTACAGTCTGTATTGATGACAAAACCACAAGTTTTAATCATAGTTACCAAATTCGGCAAAACCTACTAAATAAAATAAATTGGGAAATTTGTCAATTCGTTAGAATCAACAGCATTGTTGGTGAAATTCCATTCATCTACACACTATGTCTAGGTTTTGGGGAGCACCATGGTCTAAAAATTTAGGGTTTCTGACTGGGGTTGGAGCGGTGGACCTGCGGAGGTAGCTTTTGGTGACAACGATCAAATGGTTTGTGTGCTTTGGGTAAGTATTTTCATTCTAGATTTGGATCTATATAATGAGTTGTGTAGTTGGCAAACTTCTAGGTTTTGGCAGAGCATGATGGTCTAGAACTTTAGGGTTTCTGGCCGAGTTGGAGGGGTGAACTTTAGTGTTTCTGGCCAGGTTGGACGGGTGGACCAGTGGATCGGCAGCGGTAGCTTCTTGTGACAATGATCAAACGGTTTGTGTGTTTCGGGCATGTATTTTCATTATGGATTCCGATATATAATGAGTTATTCAATTAACCAAGTATAATGGTGAATTTATGTTGAAATTTTTTAGAATCTAAAAATCTTTCAACTAGTTTTTTTTTTTGTATNCCTGTTGGTAAATAATTTTTACCATTCAAATCCTTTTTTTTTCGTATCTTATCCAATTCAAATCAAAATTGGAATGAGAACTTGGAAACTATGGTTTTAAGAATGATAATGAAAAGTCAATCCCGTGTTTGCAGAGAACTGATGATTTGAACTCTGAGTAATTACTCCCTACTAGTGTAATTAAGAAGTGCTACCAAAATACTAAATACCTACTTTTCAAAATCTAATGATGAACGATTGAATACATTCACTGATGGAATACTGCATGCATGAATATGACTTCTGGGGTCACTTTCTCTAAATTATATGATTGCAAAATAGTCATTCTGTACACAAGCCAGATAAAACTCCACAGTTAACACAAAACACAGAGATCAAATTGGAGGAAATAAACTCTTATATTATTAAAAACTCGGATGCTTTGTTTATATGTATATGCGGACAGTTAGGCGGCTGGGTGAACAGTTAAGCGGATTAGTTAAGCAACGATAACCGCCAGATTACATAATTACTGTAGGAGGATCAGTTAACATTCCCCCCTTAATCCGAAGGGACATTTGTCATCCCAAGCATCATTCAAAAATTTTCAAATTTCTCTCGAACGAAAGCTTTAGTAAAGATGTCCACAATTTTCTCTGAAGTGGAACAATGATTGAGATGAATGGTTTTGGCCTCAACTACATGATGTTGAATCAAATGATATTTAGTGTTGATATGTTTGGTTCGATCATGAAATTTGGGATTCTTGTCCAATTGAATTGCATAAGTGTTGTCAGCAAGTAGATGCATTGAAGTCATTTGTTTCTCTGAAAAATCTTCAAGTATTTTCCAAAGACAAATGATTTATTTTTTGGCTTGAGTTGTTGCAACGTATTTGGATTTAGTTGTAGAATCAGCAGGAACTCATTGCTTTCTTTATCTCCAAGTGATGGTACATGATGTCGAATCAAATGATATTTGGTGTTGATATGTTTGGTTCGATCATGGAATTTAGGATTTTTGGCCAATTGTATTGCAGAGGTATTGTCAACAAAGAGAGGCGTCGAAGTCATTTGTTTCTCCTGCAAGTCTTCAAGAATTTTTTGAAGCCAAATGATTTCTTTTGTGGCTTGAGCTGCTGCAACGTATTCGGCTTCATTTGTAGAATGAGCAGGAACTGATTAATTTTGTGATATCCAAGTGATGGTTGTTGATCCGAGATTCATCAAATAACCTAAGTTAGACACCCCATGCTCTTTATCTCCGTCAAAGTCAAAATATGAATAACCAATGAGATGAAAGTCTGAAACTTTAGAATATTTGATTCCATATGATTGAGTGCCTTTCAAATATTTGAGTAAGATAAATCAAACTTTTCTGCTCCATTGGAGTAGAAACAAGATTACAATCCTTCATCTCAAATTTGCTCAATAGTTCTCCAATATATTTCTTCTAAGAAGTAAAAATGTGCTTCGGTTTTTTATCTACTTCGATCCCTAGATAATAATGTAGTAATCCCAAATCTGTCATATCAAAAACCTTTTGCAGCTCCTTTTTAATAGATGCTATATAATCATCATTATTTCCTATGATAAGCAAATCATCTACATAAACAACTAGATATACAACTGATCTTCCAACTTTCTTAACAAATAAAGTTGCATCATCTAAATTGAAATGCTTATAATTCAACTTGAAAAGATGTTCAGTTAACTTTTCATACCAAGCACGAGGTGTTTGTTTCAAACCATTCAATGATTTTATCAATTTGCATACTTTATTCTCTTTTCCTTTAACAGAAAAACCCTCTGGCTGCAACATATAGACATCTTCTTTTAAATCACCATCTTTGAGCTGCAAGAGAAAATAAAGTTCTAATAGTGCCCCATTTCATTGTAGGAGAAAATGTTTTTGTATAATCAATACCTTTTTTTTGTGCATACCCCTTTGCTACAAGTCTTGCTTTGTTCTTATCAAGAGAACCAACATCTTTATATTTAGTTTTATAAACCCACTTACTACCAATTGGTTTGATGCCAATAGGAGGAACCACCAACCAAGTGTCATTTTTAATAAGAGCATCATACTATTTTTGCATTGCATCTTTCCATTCATTACAACTAGTGGCTTCTTCAAAAGTAGGTTCATTAACAAGAAAAAAGTTTAACTCAAATTCACCATACCTTTTTGGCATGTTGAAGGAAAATCCACAGACTAGTATAGAATATGAATCCCCCCTTCAGGATGTGGGAGATCATTATCCCATTCATAATAAACTTCTTGGAAGAGAATCTATCCAAATGATTGAGTTGCCTATCAATAGTAGAAGCATCTTTAGCAAATTTGAGAAAAAACAACATCTCTTGAAACAACAAATTTCTTGTTTTCCTCATCATACAATCGATAAGCTCTGGAGGTATTAGAATACCTCAAGAAAATACATTTGCAACTTCTTGCACCCAATTTGTCGTGTTGTTTTTTAGGAATTAAAGAATAACATGGAGAACCAAAATCTTTGAACTGTTGAACAACATGAAGATGATTATACCATAATGCATAAGGGGACTTATTATTGATGGAAGTAGAATGACATCGATTGCGAATATAAACAGCACAAAGTACTGCTTCTACCCAAAACATCAACCTGACATTTTGAAAAAACATCATTGACCTTACCATATTAAGCAAAGTTTTGTTCATGCGCTCTGCTACACCATTCTGTTGTGGAGTATAAGAAACAATGGTCTGATGTTTAATACCATTATCTTTTAAGTACTTTGCAAATTCATTAGAGGTGTATTCACCACCATTATCAGATCGTAGAGTGCCAATATTAAGTTGAGTTTCATTTGTAATCCATAAATTAAAATTCTTAAAAGTTGCAAAAACTTGAGATTTCTCTTTCAACAAATAAACCCAGCGCATCGTGGTGTAGTCATCAATAAAAGTTAGCAGATATTTAGGTGTAGTCATCAATAAAAGTTAGCAGATATTTATTACCATTTGCAGATTGAACAACCATGGGCCCACATAAATCATAATGTATGAGACTTAACTTCTTGGAAGCTCGAGAGGTAGATCCATAAAAAGGTTGTTTACAATGCTTGCTGGAGAAAGATTTCTTGGAATAGTAGGAAGGCCTTGAATACCTTGTTGTTTCATAATCCATATACTATCATAATTAATATGAGAAAAACGAGCATGCCACAACAAGCTAAAAGACAAAGTATCACTATACTGAGCCAAAAGAGCTGAATTGGATTGAAAAGAGGATGTCCCTTTAAGTTTTAAAAGTTTTTCTTCTTCAACACCGATCATAACAATCACTTGATCATATGTTTTTCTTATTTCAATTATACCATCAAATATATGCTTTTCTTATTTCAATTATACCATCAAACATATGTATAGAATGTCCTTGCTACCTGATAGGTATGAGAGACATTTGATTTCTTTTTAATTGAGGAATGTAAAGAACATCATGAAAAATATAATCAACAAATTCTGGTAGGCGAAGTCGAATAGATCCAATTCCTGAAGGCTTTAAGTGGGACTTATCAGCAAAATAACTATTCCATCAATGTGAGTACTGAATGTCTCAAAAAAATCTCTTTTGAAGGTCATATGGCAAGTGGCTCCAGTATCTAAAATCCAAGTGTCTTCCCAAGAAGCAAAAGAAGTGCTAAAAACTTCATTGATACTAAGATTACAATGTGCAACAACATAGTGGGTTGAGTCAGGTGGTTTTCCTTTGTCTGGAGTTTGTTTCTCTTTCTTCTCACTAATCCTTTCCGAAGGAGTGTGGCAATAAGAAGAGGTATGACCCAGTTTACCACACCTATAGCACTTAAGAGATTGTTTATCATTCTGAAAATGTTTTTGCTGTCTATCATCTTGTTGTTTGTCTCCTTGATGATAATGACCCCCTTGCATCTAAATGGTCTCCTACCACGACCTCTTTCTGTGCAAGACACAAAGTCTCAACTGTGGAAGTGGAAAAATATTCCTTCTTCCCAAAGGCTTTCTCTCTTTCAACAATTTTGTCTACAAATTTATCAAAAGTCATGGCTTTCATCTGTCCACTAGCTTGAAGAGACTCTAAGTAGTGCAAATAGGTAGAATATAGGGCTTTAATAAATGCAGTGAGTTGTAAATCAACTTTGACACAAGTTGAATCAATATCATGATAAAGAACTTTAATTTCAGAAGCTAACTTCATGAGATTATTATCTTTCATTTTCAGATTAAACAACTTAATCAACAATTGTATAATTTCCAGCTCTGAATGGGAGTCATAAATATCTTTTAATTTCTGTAATGCTTTAAACGTTGTGGTGCTGGAAATAATATGTCTGCTTACCTCTTCAATAACTGAGGCAGAAATTAAAGCATGTGTTTTTTTATCTTTATTCTTCCAAATTGCAAGTTGTATGGCATCTGTAAGTTGCTTTGGGTCATTGTCATCCTTGTCTTCACAAATTTCCCCCCATAAATCATTACAAATAAGAGTATTTTTTATTTTAATTTTATTGTCCCAAGAGCACTACTCCCACAATTGATATTAATGAATGCATTCTAAACTAATCTCTTTAAATGAAATTCAAAAAAAAAAATCTCACAACAACCACACCTACGGCCTTGACTGCTGAACAACGGCTCTGTAGACTGCTCAGTGCACAGACCCAGCCCTTCGCTGCTCCACTGCGATCTCCCTTGCAGCGAGACCCTTCATGCACAAACCAGCACGGAACAAAAACAACTAGCAAACAACGGTTTTAACAGGCTGCTCCTTTCGAATCTGGAGCTGCTTGGCCGATGCTTCACGCGCACTCGCTGTCCCTCTCACGCAGGCACACAAAATAGCATGGAGTTGCCAATGCTTCACGTGCCACGCGCACTGGCTGTCCCTCTCACGCAGACACACAAAATAGCATGGAGTTTAAAAAACGTGACTCTGATACCACTGTACACAGGCCAGATAAAACTCCACGGTTAACACAGAACGCAGAGATCAAATTGGAGGAAATAAACTCTTATATTATTAAAAGCTCGGATGCTCTGTTTATATGGATATGCGGACAGTTAGGCGGTTGGGTGAACAGTTAAGCGGATTAGTTAAGCAACGATACCGCCGGATTACATAACTGCTGCCGGAGGATTAGTTAACAATGCTTTCTACATGGCCGTCTGTAACAAAATTAGTACCTGTATTTTTTGGCAATGGGCCAGATGATACTTCTGCAAGTTCCTCAGTGCCATAGAAAATGTTGAACAAGTTTGAGATTCGACCATCATGGGAGTAATCATCTTGTCCACAATCAAGAAAAGATAAAAAAACACAAAAAAAAAAAATTAAAAAAGGAAAGAAATTTCTCAGTTAATCAATATCACTGCTTGTGCCTCGGTATGTCTCATGCATAATCGTCAACAAACAGCAGAATGTAGCACCTGCCCTTTATGAGCAACAAAAAATCTAAAGGGATACACACCTCCTAATACTGATAGACGACAAGGAGTGCATATGGGGAAATAACAAGAGTATGTTGACTATATTTCTCAGCATGGTGGTATTTCTACACTTTCTTTCAATGGACAAGCGTATAAGTATCCCTGGAGTGCATTCTTTATACATGGGCCATTCATCATCCTCCAAGCGGTTATGGCCAGGAAATCAACAATCTGGCAACGCTATTTTTGGTAATATTTTTATCAGTAGTACTGAGAGCGCAATATGGAAAACCGGATGCTTTCAAACCTAACACAAAAAATATGTTGAACATTGAAGTAGATTGTTATTAGTGCCTTTTCGAAACTCCTTGATGGTATTCAAGACCATTGTATATTTTCTCAACCAAGATTTCAATGGCTTGTTTCCAAACTGAAGGAATTGGTGTGCCGAATTGATGAACCAGTTTCAAGACATGTGGAGGAGCAAGGGATAAAGTTCCTATAGTTTGTTTGGTTCAGTTGCTTTTCAAATTGTGACATTCCTTTTCATCTTGTCACAAGGTTTTGGAATACAAATCTTGCAGGAGTAGGTCGTTTTTCAAATTTCCTTGTATATGTGAGCTAGCCTTTAGTTAACATGGTCGGGAAAATAGCAGAGGTTTTGTTCCCAAGAAACAATTCTCCTTTTTCAACATTTACCCACAAGAAAAAATTGGACACATAAGAAGTTAGAGATAGCATCTTATAAGTGCCTCAAGCGAGAAGTGAAGAAGACAACATATAAAATATTAGATTTGTCCAGTATATATAAAATTGATGAAAGTTTTGAAATCGAACCACTCCTTGAGGTGCAAAGACCAGCCATGACGATGTTAAGCATAATATGTAAAGAAAGAGAAAACAATGGGTATATTTTAGTTATGGTGTTCAAAGTCCAGAAGTTGCAGGGAATGCTAGTAAATAAGAAACTTATCTATTTTATAAATACAAGTCTAAATGTTTTAAGTTTTTTATTTTTTAGGGCAATTATTATGGAATTTTTTTATGTAATTGTTTGTGAAAGGGTAATTTCTATTGATTAAATTATATTTTTGAATGCATAAATAGATTGAATTTTGATAAATAAAATCTGTGTACTCTAAATAAGGGGGTGGACTTTTGCAAACTTCTATGTTTTAATGTGTCAACTTGCTGAATTGTGGAATTATGTAAGAATGTATTTTTCTCTCATGTTTGTCTATAATAGTAAGGATAATTTTATAATTAGCTATTCATTTTCAGAATTTTCTAGTATGCATTTAGTTATTTATATTTAGGGTATTATTTATGCAGTGATTTTTTGCTAAGGATAAAAGTAGTGGTATATTTGGTGCTACATTTATCTCTTTGATTTTGTTAGTTTATATGAAGCATCAACCTACATTTTTCTTATTAGATTAGGTGCATTTCATTTATTTCATCTTAGAAAATCCTAAATAGTTAACTACTAGTAAAATGACAATTTTTTAATGGCTATCATACTAGAATCTAGACAAGTTCCCTATTCCAAAAAATGTAAGGTCTAACTAAGACTTTACATTGGGGAGAACTCCTGTTGATTACGCATAACAATTCCAACCTCTCAACAAGGAGGACTTGAGGCAAGCTAAGCCATGTAGAGCTACATTTTATTTTTATATGTATCATTTAGCACTCTTCCCTACACATAAGGCCAACATTGCATTGGACCTACAAGGGCCTTTGCATGACCTTCCAAGAAAAGTAGTCAAATTTTTCCGATGATAAAGGGAATACAACATTGTTTGAGCATATTAGTAAATATGAATGCAGTTTTCATCTGCTTGTTTCTTGTTATTGTTCACGAGGATAGAATTTGCAAGTTGTTTCCATTTGCTTCCTAAGGAAAAATGTCAAGATGGTATGATGTCTTATCTAGTGATTTCAAACTAGTTGCAATTTAAAAATATATTTGAAAATGCTTGTAGTGAAGATTATTATATGCATGAAATGCACCATGATAAAATGAACATGGAAGTAGGAAAATCCATGTGCTTCATTTGCAATTGTATTTGAGTGGCCCTTGTTGACCAAAATTTGGTCATCTATATTTTCCCTCTCTTGGATTCTTAAAAAAATTGATATCAAAAGAATATTTTTTTTGAAATATCATAAGTCCATGGTGTAGCCCACAGTCTCAACTTCTTCATGCATTTTTCGGATCTGAAATCTGAGTTCGTATGCTCAAGATATCCAGGTTTGCTTTTAAGCGATAAAAAATGCTTCTTCCATGTGGAATAAAGTTAATTTCTTCGAAACAAATCTAAAATTTTTTTGAGCCCAAGACCCATAACTTTATTCTATTTCAAGGGCCCAAGACCCATAACTTTCTTCTATTTTAAGGGCTCGAGACCCTTAGTTTCTTCTTGTTTCACAGGCCCAAGACCCTAATTTATTCTTATTATATTTATTGTTTCATGCTTTTATTTTATATTACCCATCACACTCCCTCACTCCCTCACATCCCTCATCCCCGACAACCCTCTTCACTCCACTCCCTTACCTCCCCCACTCCATACTTCAATTTTTGATTCCTTCACGGATTCACCCACATCCCCCTCATTCCTCACATTCCCTCACCCGCCAACCTGCTGCATACATTCGCCCCTCCTACTCACCTCTGCCACCTACACTTTACCCTTTCTCCCTACACCGCCTTCCCCAAATACCCACTCCCTCTCCTCTCTCACAAATCCTTCCCATACTTAAACATTATCCTAAAGTTTCCATATTTAAAACATGAACCAATAAGAGTAGGACACTTGGCACCCAATGAACACAAAACACGTGGTAGTTTTAGAATGGTGTCACATGGCAGTTAATGGATGGTGACACATGGCAGCTTACTAGTGACAACACATGACATGTTTTTATTGGTTACACTTGGATATTACTAGCCTATCATGAGATGACACATGGCGATACATGAATGACTAATTCATAAGTGACTAGGCATGAGATACCCACTCCCTCCCCTCTCTCATGAATCCCTCCCATACTTAAACATTATCCTAAAGTTTCCATATTTAAAACATGAACCAATAAGAGTATGACACTTGGCACCCAATGAACACAAGACATGTGGTAGTTTTGGAATGGTGTCACATGGCAGTTAATGGATGGTGACACATGTCAACTTACTAGTGACGACACATGACAAGTTTTTATTGGTTACACGTGGATATTACTAGCCTATCATCATATGACACATGGGAATATGTGAATGACTAATTCATAAGTGACTAGGCATGAGGTACCCACTCCCTCTCCTCTCTCATGAATCCCTCCCATACTTAAACATTATCCTAAAGTTTCCATATTTAAAACATGAACCAATAAGAGTAGGACACTTGGCACCCAATGAACACAATACATATGATAATTTTGGAATGGTGTCACATGGCAGTTAATGGATGGTGACACATAGCATCTTACGAGTGACGACACATGACAAGTTTTTATTGGTTACACGTGGATATTACTAGCCTATCATGAGATGACACATGGAAATACATGAATGAATTATTCATAAGTGAATAGGCATGAGGTGGAGACCCATGTCTCTCCATAATCTTCCATTAGTTCTTACTAAGTGGGTAATATTATTTTTTAATTAATTTTCCAAGGGAGGTCGACCCATGGCTCTCCATAA
>SNQJ01S0065876.1:103461-119271 GCA_010110895.2 Picea sitchensis | reverse complement strand
AGATCACTCTGTCTTTGTGCTTAGTTCACGACCAAGCCTAGAAGCTCCTTCTTTTGGACTTGGTTGGGATGGATGAGACCTTACTCTGATTTCTCGGGGTTTAGTCTTGAGAAGGCTTCCATTATAATCCTGAGGGTCTTATCCTATTAACCATATGGCCTTATCTCTAAAACCCTATAATAACAAATCCATTTCCATGGGAAAGGGGAGAAATAACTAGCAAGGTTACTCTAGCGTTTTGGTGGCAAGGCTTGGGCAAAGAGCTTGGAATAAAGACATCTCTTTTGTTTACACCTGTAAGTTGTAATATTTCTTACTTCATTAAAGGAAGATGTGTTGGATTTTTCTCTCTAAACTATTGTTCATGTAAGTTTGTGTGTTCATTGGTATAAATTTAATATATTTGTAGATTATGACATATTATCAAGTTTAGAAGCATCCTTTGTTCGTATCTTTGTTCCTATCTTAGATATAGAAAGAACCTAAGGGAGCTCAACTCCTGAAGGGTATAAAATCCCTACAACACTTAGGATCTTAACTGATATGGTACAAAGATAAAAACTAGGATCTTAGGTGATATGCACTACTTTTATGGCTCATTGGAAAGTTAGAGTACCTTGATCATGGTCCAAAGATAAAAACTAGGATCTTAGGTGATATACAATACTTTTATGGATCATTGGAAAGTTAGAGTACCTCGATCATGACATGAGACATAGACAAGGAATGTTTATCCCATTATAGGCATACAAGTTTGATTCTAAAGTTTGTTTGACTAAGGACATATCTTCTAGCCCAAGAAATCTTTTAATTAGGTCCCAAAACTAGGGTTTTGGCCCTATAAACTAATTTTACAGCTTATGTGCCATGGAATGGGTTTTGAACCATGATACAATCCCTTTAGAAGGAATTGTTGGCTTATGAGAGTGTTATTGCCCTAATTCCAAGGTTTGTTGCACTAATAATGAGTCTCCTAGCCCATAACATGATTAAAGGCTAAAAATAAGATATTAAGACCCTAAATGCATAGAACTAGTTTATGGGTTTAGCACATGAGGGGCAATCCTCCTCGTGTAAGATATTTTAAATCACATGGGAAATTAATAGAGACCTGGGTTGTGAGGCATTCCTTTTGGATGGCATATTTGGTATAAGACTAGGATATGAGCTTGATTCCAAGGTTTGATAAACTAGGCGACATTCTCCTTATCCAAGCCACACTACAAAGCCAAAATTCGGTGTCTGGGATCCTAAATGATCTAATCCTAAGGAATTTGGGTCATGCATGGTACCTTAGAGGTTTATATTAGGAGCTTAGAAAATATAAACTACTTTTAGGACTCATGAGAAGACAACAAGGTATATTTAATAACACAACACCTCGAGAAGCAATATTTATTCCACAAGTGGCATATTTGTCTATTTCTAAGGTTTGGTGAGCCAAGTAAGGGTCTTTTGTCCCAAGACATTATTTTTTAAGGGATAAAAACTCCAGTCTTAAGCCCTAAACACTACTTTTAGGGATTTCAGGCCATGCACTGGGCCTTGAACAATGGTATAGTCCCCTTCAAATTAATATTTAACTAATAAAATAAACATTGGACCAATCCCAAGGTTTATCATACATGGGATGCATTGTATCACCAAGGACATAGATTAGGGTAATTACGTTAGGAAAAACTCTATTTCTAGGACTCATGGGTCATTCTCATCACCTTAGGAAGAAATATTTATCCCACAAGTAGTATATCAATTTGGTTCAAATAATTAACATACTAGGAATGGGTCTCCTCATCCAAGACATGGTCCAAATATAAAAGATAGGATCTTAGGTGATACACAATAATTTTATGGCTCATTGGAATGTTACGGTACCTCGACCATAACCTGAGACATCGACAAGGAATATTTATCCTATCATAGGCATACAATTTTGATTCTAATGTTTGTTTGACCAAGGACATATCTTCTAGCCCAAGAAATTGTTTAATTAGGTCCAAAAACTAGGGGGTTTGCCCTATAAACTAATTTTACAGCTTATGTGCCATGGAATGAGTTTTAAACCATGATACAATCCATTTAGAAGGAATCATTGGCTTATGAGAGTGGTATTTTCCTAATTCCAAGGTTTGTTTCAATAATAATGAGTCACCTAGCCCATAACATGATTAAAGGCTAAAAATAAGTTATTAAGACCCTAAATGCATAGAACTAGTTTATGGGTTTAACACATGAGGGGCAGTCCTCCTCGTGCAAGATATTTTAAATCACATGGAAAATTAATAGAGGCCTAGGTTGTGAGTCATTCCCTTTGGATGGTATATTTAATATAAGACTAGGATATGAGCTTGATTCTAAGGTTTGAAAAACTAGGGGACATTCTCCTTATCCAAGCCACACTACAAAGCCAAAATTTGGTGTCTCAAGCCTAAATGATCTAATACCAAGGGATTTGGGTCATGTATGCTACCTTAGAGGTTTATATTAGGAGCTTAGAAAATAAAAACTACTTGTAGGACTCATGGGAAGACAACAAGGTATCAATAATGACACAACACCTCGAGAGGAAATATTTATTCCACAAGTTTCATATTTGTCTATTTCTAAGGTTTTGTGAACCAAATAAGGGTCTTTTGTTCCAAGAAATTACTTTTTAAGGGATAAAAACTTGGGTCTTAAGCCCTAAACACTAATTTTAGGTATTTTAGGCCATGCGTTGGGCCTTGAACCATGGTATAGTCCACCTAAAATGAATATTTAACTAATAAAATAGACATTGGCCCAATCCCAAGATTTATCATACATGGGATGCATTTTATCTCCAAGGACATAGATTAGGGTAATTACCTTAGGAAAAACTCTATTTCTAGGACTCATGGGTCATTCTCATCACCTTAGGAAGAAATATTTATCTTGCAGGTAGTATATCAATTTGGTTCAAATAATTGACATACTAGGAATGGGTCTCCTCATCCAAGACATGGTTCAAAGATAAAAACTAAGATCTTAGGTGATATACAATAATTTTATGGCTCATTGGAAAGTTAGAGTATCTCCATCATAACATGAGACATCGACAAGGAATATTTATCCCATCATAGGCATATGAGTTTGATTCTAAAGTTTGTTTCACCAAGGACATATCTTCTAGCCCAATAAATTCTTTAATTAGGTCCCAAAACTAGGGTTTTTGGCCCTATAAACTAATTTTAGAGCTTATGTTCCATGGAATGGATTTTGAACCATGATATAATCCCTTTAGAAGGAATCATTGTCTTATGAGAGAGGTATTGTCCTAATTGCAAGGTTTGTTTCACTAACAATGAGTCTCCTAGCCCATAACATGATTAAAGGATAAAATAAGCTATTAAAACCCTAGATGCATAGGACTAGTTTATGGGTTAAGCACATGAGGGGCGGTCCTCCTAGTGCAAGATATTTTAAATCACATGGGAAATGAATAGAGACATAGGTTGTGAGGCATTCCCTTTGTATGGTATATTTGGTAGAAGACTAGGATATGAGATTGATTCCAAGGTTTGATAAACTAAGGGACATTCTCCTTATCCAAGCCACACTACAAAGCCAAAAATTTGGTGTCTCGGGTCCTAAATGATACACTCCTAAGGAATTTGGGTCATACATGCTACCTTAGAGGTTGATATTAGGATATTAGACAATATAAACTACGGTTAGGACTCATGGGAAGACAACAAGGTCACAATAATGACACAACACCTCGAGAATAAATATTTATTCCAGAAGTTGCATATTTTTCTATTTCTAAGGTTTGGTGAACCAAATAAGGGTCTTTTGTCCCAAGAAATTGTTTGTTAAGGGATAAAAACTTGGGTATTAATCCCTAAACACTACTTTTATGGATTTTAGGCCATGCATTGGGCCTTGAACCATGGTATAGTCCCCTTGAAATGAATATTTAACTAATAAGAGAGACATTGGCCCAATCCCAAGATTTAGCATACATGGGATGCATTGCATCATCAAGGACATAGATTAGGGTAATTACCTTAGGAAAAACTCTATTTCAAGGACTCATGGGTCATTCTCATCATCTTAGGAAGAAATATTTATCCCACAAGTAGTATATCAATTTGGTTCTAAGAATTGACATACTAGGAATGAGTCTCCTCATCCAAGACATGGTCCAAAGACAAAAACTAGGATATTAGGTGATATACAATACTTTAATGGCTCATTGGAAAGTTAGAGTACATACGATTTTGATTCTAAAATTTGTTTGACCAAGGACATATCTTCTAGCCCAAGAAATTGTTTAGCTCCCAAAACTAGAGGTTTTGGCCCTATAAACTAATTTTACTGCTTATGTGCCATGTAAAGGGTTTTGAAACATGATACAACCCATTTAGAAGGAATTGTTGGCTTATGAGAGTGGTATTTTCCTAATTCCAAGGTTTTTTGCACTAACAATGAGTCTCCTAGCCCATAACATGATTAAAGGCTAAAAATAAGATATTAAGACCCTAAATGCATAGGACTAGTTTATGGGTTTAGCACATGAGGGGCAGTCCTCCTCGTGCAAGATATTTTAAATAACATGGGAAATTAATAGATACCTAGGGTGTGAGGCATTCCCTTTGGATGGTATCTTTGGTATAAAACTAGGATATGAGCTTGATTCCAAGGTTTGATAAACTAGGGGACGTTATCCTTATCCAAGCCACACTACAAAGCCAAAATTTGGTGTCCTGGGTCCTAAATTATCTACTCCTAAGTCCTTTGGGTCATTCATGCTACCTTATAGGTTGATATTATGAGATTAGACAATATAAACTACTTTTAGGACCATGGGAAGATAACAAGGTCTCAATAATGACACAACAACTTGAGAAGAAATATTTATTCCACAAGTGGCATATTTGTCTATTTCTATGGTTTGGTGAACCAAATAAGGGCCTTTTGTCCCAAGACATTGTTTGTTAAGGGATAAAAACTTGGGTATTAAGCCCTAAACACTAATTTTATGGATTTTAGGCCATGCATTGGGCCTTGAAGCATGGTATAGTCCCCCTGAAATGAATATTTAACTAATAAGAGAGACATTGGCCCAATCCCAAGATTTAGCATACATGGGATGCATTGCATCACCAATGACATAGATTAGGGTAATTACCTTAGGAAAAACTCTATTTCTAGGACTCATGGGTCATTTTCATCACCTTAGGAAGAAATGTTTATCCCTCAAGTAGTATATCAATTTGGTTCTAAGAATTGACATATTAGGAATGGGTCTCCTAATCCAAGACATGGTCCAAAGATAAAAACTAGGATCTTAGGTGATATACAATACTTTTATGGCTCATTGTAAAGTTGGAGTACCTCAATCATGAAATGAGACATCAACAAGGAATATTTATCCCATGATAGGCCCTAAATGCATAGGACTAGTTTATGGGTTTATCACATGAGGGGTGGTCCTCCTCGTGCAAGATATTTTAAATCACATGGGAAATTAATAGAGACCTAGGTTGTGAGGCATTACCTTTGGATGGTATATTTGGTATAAGACTAGGATATGAGCTTGATTCCAAGGTTTGATAAACTAGGGGACGTTCTCCTTATCCAAGCCACACTACAAAGCCAAAATTTGGTATCTCGGTTTCTAGATGATCTACTCCTAAGGCATTTGGGTCATGCATGCTACCTTAGAACACAAGATAGGACCTCTATATAGAATATTTGGGCTAGGAGTGGGACATGGTCCCTATTCAAAGTTTCACCAAACTAGGGGTGTGGTTCCTCACCTAAGATATGTTTCATGGCCAAATATTAGGGGCTTGGGCATTGTAAACTACTTTTATTACATGGTATGTGGTTAAAAACTAGGGTATTATGATCTAAATGTTACTTTCATGGATCACGTTCCATGAACATGGCTCTAGACTATAACATGTGCACTTTAACTTGTATATTTCACCCATATGTAGGATACATGCGTGATTCCAAGTTTTGAGATGCTAATGACTTGTATTTTTACCATGACAACATTCAAGGTAAAAAACAAGGGGATTAGCCCCTAAAAAATGCTTATATGGCTTGTAGGCCATGCATAGCACCTTAAACCATGACACATGCCTTTTGTAAGGTATCAATTTCTCAAGGGTGCTATACATGTACAATTCCAAGGTTTTGAAAACCATGAACATGTCTATTATCACATATCATGGTTCAAGTCTAAAGAATATGAGATTTAGCCCTATACAAAACCTCTAAGGCACATGGACCATGCACAAATACTTGGACCATGAAACATACCTTATAGAAGTAATTATGTCCCAAGAGTGGGATATATTCTAATATTTGGTTCACCAAGGATGGGCCTCTCAACATAAGAAATGCCTTGGTGCTAAAAGTTAGGGGCTTGGGTTCTAAATTCTAGATTTAAGGTAGACGGGGCATGCATCAACACTAGACTACATGGCATAGCCTTATTATATCAACTTTGTATTGGTATTGAGATATGGGCCCAATTCTAAGGCTTATCACATTGATGATGGGCCTTCTTTCCAAGTACATGGTTCAAGTCCAAAACCATTTCCCTAGGAACCATATGTTAATTCTAAGGCTAGTAGGTTATGCAAAGCCCCCCTAATCATTAAAAATGGTATTTGGAAGGATTAGTTAACCCATAAGTGGTATATGGGTGCACATTTGAGGATTTCCAAATTAGGGATGGATCTCTTCATTCAAGACATGGTAAAGGAACAAAAAAGGGATTTTAGGTCCTATACATTACTTTTGTGGCTCATGGGAAAATCACAGGGCCTTAACCAAAGACAAGACCTTCATAAGAAATATTTGTCCCATGAGTGGTATACAATCCTAATTTTAAGGTTTGGTGAATAAAAGATGATTTTTTTTTCCCAAAGCATCATTCAAATAAAAATCATAAGGGATTAGGCCTTAAAAAATACTTTTAGGTCTTGTGGGATAGGCAATAGGACCCAAACACTAATTTATATAAGTGATTTGGTCTTGTGGGATAAGCACTTATGATATAGGTGAGTGATCTGTTTGAGTTCTCATTGTTTTATCCTACACTGTTGGAACAGGGGCAGACCCAAGGTTCAATGCTACAGCAACGCACCAACAAAACCCTAACTACCAACCCTTTCGGCAAAACCCGCGAAGAAGATGAAGTCTCACCCGAGGTAGAGGAAGGGGTGGTTGCAAGACTCAGGTGTCTACAACCTTAGCTAGGACACAAATCTGTGATTATAACACTTAGCAATCACCTAGCATAGATTATTCATCAATATTCAACCCTTATGATACTTCGTGGATAGCACAGAGCATCACAGTATGTACTTATATCTAAGATAATTCAACTCTTAGCCACAAAAAGATAGATTAGATTTGGCAGATCAAGCACTAAGCATCTTACATACCATATATAACATTCATTCATATCTTAGAAGCACAAGGCATAAATAGATCTATCTAAACACATCAAAGCAGTTAGCAAAGGAAGAGACAAACACATCAAGTCGAGGCGCAAAGCACAACACACAGATTTACCGTGGTTCACCCCCACCCTGGGGCTATGTCCACAAAGTCTTCTTCTTTATTATTACAGCACAGAGCCATCCAAATCCCTCTTCTCATAGGACATAAGATCTGCACATCTCGCTAGATCCTTCTTCCTTACGCTAAAAGCACAGAGCCTTCTACAATATCCTGCACTTATTCTCTTACAGTATGCACAAAGCATTTACAATCATTACCAGCACTTAGCACAACTTACAACTCTTCGATCACATAGATCGTACTCTACTACTCCTATTCCCCCCAATTTTCACTTACTTTGCCTATACATCTATTTATACATAGAAAAGTGGGCCTAAGAATGGGTAAACTAATGGGTTGACATCCCTTTCCCATTACATTATCCCCCAAAACCCAAAAAGGACCCGAAAAAGGGGTCTAGCTTCCATGATTTTCGCTTCATGTTGCGCTCCATCTTTGACAAGTTGTCGAAGTCCCAAAAAATGTCAAATATGATCAAGTGTTCCTCAAAACTTGGTTAGGGCCAACAAGCCCCCTACAATCACCTGTGACTCGTCTCAAGTCACTCAAGTCTAGGTAACTTTGCCTCAAAGGTCTCGATCTTGGCTCGAGCTACTTCGACTTGTCTCTATACTACTGCTTCTTTCTCAACGAATTCCTTAACAACCACTTCAATGATAGGTCCTTCCAATTGCTGCTCAACTATAACAACTACGTGTTCTAGTAGTGTTACTTGGCCTTCAATTTCTTCAAACAGTAGGTAGGCCGCCTCTTGGCTCGGCTGGAGTTTCTGGGTGAGTTCCATCACTTTTTTCTGCGTGGTAAGAATGAGTTGTTGGGCAGTGCGTTGTTCTTGGGATATCTTCATCCTCTCGATGGGTGACAGGAGCTTGAGTTGCACCTATACTGTATCTGCGTACTTCTTTTCTTCCTAGAGTTGGGACTCCAATTTCTTCAACTCCGGGTCTTCAGATAGTTGTTCATATATCTGCACACTTCTGCTACTTAGTTGTTTACATTCTACAGCAAGTGTTTTAATCCTCTCAACTACACTTTGATATTTCAATTCTTGTTGGTCATGGAATTCTTGTGGAGTTTGTGGTATGGTTTGAAGCTCTAATTCCACGACCCTTTGTTGAAGTTGCTGAATAAATTCAGCCAGCTTCATCACTTGGTGCTCTATGGGCTCTTTTTCCTTCTGCTCTAAGTCGGTCATAGAGAGAAATGCTCTATTGACTGCTTCTTCAATTCCTATCTTCTTTGTGAGCAGCTTCTCTTTCTCTTTTTGGATCTTCGCTCTGTCTTCTTCAAATTTTTCTTGGAGAGCATTATTCTCTTGTTGCGTGGCTTGGCGTTGTTCAATAATTTCCTCATGTGCTTTCTTTAGGGCCTGGGTGGCCTGTGAGTTTTCTTCCTGAGCATGTCAAAGGTGTACTTCAACTGTATCATCAATCATATGGAGATGAACTGATTCATCTCCCACTTCTGTTGTTCCTTCTGGCAAAGGTGCAGTAGATATTGCTCGGCTAGACTAGAGTGCTTGTTGTACTCCTTTGAGCGCGATCTCAATTTGGCTACACATTTGTTCCTTCTTCACCTCCTTCTTCTCTAAGATTTCCTTTGAAGCATCATTGACCACTGCAACAATGAATTCAAAGTCATCCAACGTGAGGGTAGTTCGCATCTTGGTTACAGGGGTTCTTGGTTTCTTTCTGGAGGAATATTTTAGAGGTGAGACCTTCCTTTTCTTTGATGAGTCTTCTTTGTCCCTAGGTGGTGGTACTTTGACTTTCTATTGTTCAGTTTCTATACCTTCGTCGTCATCACCTTCTTCATCTGGTGTAATGGAAGTCATCCTTACAGATAGGCTGCCAACATCCTGGACTTCTTCAGTCTTCTTCGTCGTCTTTTCTTTCTTTGTCTTACTAGGCCCAGGTGTATCCTGTGCAGTTCCAGGGCTGTCGATGTTAGACATTTCTGTAGGTTTGATGAAACAAGGAGGTCCGCCGATCATTCCTTGCTGATCTCTTCTAGGTCTTCTTATGTTAGCTTATAATAGGGTTAAAGCTATTCCTAGTGCTCATCAGCGCATGAGGTTAGGTATATAAAGGGGCGGTCTGCGCTAAACTTTATCAGAGGTCAAAATCTCTGTAAAGTGTTCGGGGTTATGTGGGGTTCACTCCTTATGGATGCTTTCAATTGGTTATAGTACACGTGGAAAATTCCATTCGATTTCCATTGCTTGCTCATGTCATTCGAGTACCATAATGTACTGAACTTCGCAGCTAGTGTCTCAAAGGGGTCAAGGTCTGGGAAGGTTACAGCTTCTGGTAGCTCCCATGCAATAAAATCAATCAGTATCAGGAGCCAACTAAAATGGAATTCATGCCCCTGATCCTAGGCTTCTCTGCAGTCAATCTCCAGTTGATTCACCAGGTACTTCACCCAATTCATATGTAGTCCCTTTGTGCACTTTCCTGCGAGGTCAACTACAAAGCCAAATACTTGTGTTGGTCTATTCTTGCATACCAACTTCCTTGCGATCAGTTGGCATGTGAGGCGCACTACACCACTTTCAATACAACCTACCTTGTAGCCTCTGGCGCCTTTCTCAACATCTCCATAGGCTTCTTTGATCTTTTGCGCAAGAGTGCGGTCTACGGTCTTTCTAGGATAGTACTCATGGGGATTAGGGCCATGCATGCTAATCCCAATGATCCTATTTATCAGTGCGAGATCAACAGTTATGCAATAGTCTAACCACAGGTATCCTCCGTGGTAACTTGCTAGCAACAATTTTACACAAGAATTCACCTCCTAGTGTCTGCCGAAGTGTGGTATTTTCATAACTTTGATCAAAGTAGACTGCACAAGGTTCATCGTCCATTGCTGAGAGATGAGATTCAAATTATTTGCCTTAGTTCTCTTCAAGTACTTATATGGGAACAAGCATGTTGTAAACTTTACGGTCCCCCGGGTTGAAGCCGCAAAAATTCAACACTGTAACCTTGTCTTGATCTGCATGGTAGGTGTGTACTCCTTTCGGTAGATATTCAATGACTAGGGTGTATTCAAAGTCTCTAGCGACATTGTCCCTATTAATCTCACCGCTCAGAGGGGGTATGTAAACTAGTAGGATGGATGGCACTAACTTTGCATTGGCTATGTCATCCTTATTCTTAGTTCTTCTCTCTGCATCAGCTCGAGATGTTCCTGCTCGAACAGTCAATGGGGAGGCTTGCACTCCTCTCGTTAATGATAATTGGAATCCGGTGGATATTCTTCTTTTCGACATGACTCTCTTTGTCATTAAATCTAGAAGGACTTTTGTGACGGATTCCTCAAGTGCGGTGAGCTCGTCGGACATATGCACTCGGGAAAGATAGTTAGGGTCACGATGATCTCAAAATAATTCACTAGGATGAACAATCTGCTTCCAATGATCACTGTAGACAATCACTAGTTTTGCGGCCTTCGACTTTTCAGTTGGAAAAAGTGTTCTTCGGGCATGGCGTGACGAGCTAAATAGGAAATTCATCAACGGTTTGCTTGAAATGGGTATGAAGCTTCCATGAACGTTGATCCATCCATTATGGCATGGTCCAACAGTCTGGTGGTGATCCTTTAATGCTTTTATGTCCATTCAGAGCAGAATTCGAATGGGTATATTGGTCCAACAACTATATTTCTTTGCCACGACGAAGTGCCATATGTTGTTGTTCTGATATCCTGACGAAGCTCAATTCCTTTAATTTTTCCTTCTATGAAGTTTCCTCTGGAATCTTCTATAACTTTTCAATCTTGGCTCTCTTCTTAATTAGCTTCCTATCCTTCTTCCTAGTGAGCTTTGTCTCGGTCATCCTTTTTCCATTATGATCCTTGTCTTCTCTCGACATAGTCACTTCGCGATGCTAAGATTCTTTCTTCAGATCCAAGGGTAATACTCCTTCATCATATGGATTAGGTATTTCGGTCTTCTGTGGTTCCTCTAATGCTCTTATATATTCGACATACAAGTCCCTGGTGTTCAATATCTTAGATCTGTTCTCTTGTTCTTCCATCAAGTAGGCGATCCTTATAGTCATAAATTCCATGAGTTCTTGCTTCTTATGTTCTAGGGCTTCCTTTTATTCTTTTCTCCAGGTCTGGTCTTTTTCAATCCATATCTTGCCTAACAAAGCTCGAAATGGGGCATGGTCCTCAATAAATTTAATAACTTTGAATTCTTCCTCTGTCGAAGCTTCGTGGGTACTCATAGCTATCTGGGTAATCCTGCCACATAGGGTTACCATTTTTCCTTTAAACAACCCTATTTTTCCTAGTGAAGGAAACATAGCAGGTCTTCCTAGGGATTCCCAAGTACTTTCTGTCATAATGTTCATCTATGTTCCCTCATCGAGAGCACAGTCAATGTCGAATTCTCCTATTCTTACTTCAATTTTATCCTTTTCTTTGAAGATCTCTGACAAACTGGCATCTTTATTTTCATCTAGGGTTTCTTTCATTTTTAGTAACATAATCTCTGATTCTTTATGGGGTTCTATAATATTAGTCTCTTGATCTTGTTCAGAGTTTGTTTGCTCCATATTCATCTTTTCAAGTCTAGCAATCATTCTAGGGAAATCCAGTACTTCATGGTCCATAGCCTTACAATAGAGGCAACTAGGGTTTCTCCCAGGGCATTCCTTAGCAAGATGTCCTAGTCTTATACAACTATAACAAAGAGTTAATCCTCTCTTTCTCTTCAATGATCCCCAAATTTTCTTGTAATGCTTGCTAGGGTCATAATGGCTAGCCTGCAAAAATTTCTTTCTAGGATCCTACATCCATTCGTTAGTCCAAAAGTTCTTTCTATGCATAGGTATAACATATCTTTCATTATTCTTATCAGATCTATTCATATCAAACGTTCTTTCATCTAACAATTCCCTAGTTTTCAAGCTAGGACAAAATCTATCAAACATACCTAAATCCATACTTTAGAAACAAAAATTTTCACTTCTTTTACTTCTACAGGGCACAAAGCTTCCAGATCTAAGAACTTTTAGCTATTCTTACCTTTATTAGAGCAAGGATCTTACATATCTTACTTCTTTTCTTCAGTATCAACCTCTTTTCTTGTAGATCTGACTTCTTTCCTTCAGATCTATCCTTCCTTCTTCAACACATAGATTTTTAGATCAAGTGGATCACTGCACATTAGGGCATACATCCACGCACAAAGATTTCACAATTTCAGGACGAATCTTTGCACAAAGCTTCTTCTTCTCAGTTCCTAGCAATCACAGTTTCAGGTCCCGACAACAGAACCATTTGTTGACACAAGGGCAGACCCAGGGTTCAGCACTACAAAAGCGCACCAAAAAAACCCTAACTACCGACCCTTTCGGCAACACCTGTGAAACAGATGAAGTCTCACCCAAGGTAAAGGTAGGGGTGGTTGCAAGACTCAGGTGTCTGCAACCTTAGCTGGGACACAAATCTGTGATTATAACACTTAGCAATCAACTAGCATAGATTATTCATAAATATTCAACCCTTATGATACTTCGTACATAGCACAGATCATCGTAGTATGTACTTATATCTAAGATAATTCAACACTTAGCCACAACAAGATAGATTAGATTCAGCAGATCAAGCACTAAGCATCTTACATACCAGATCTAACATTCATTCATATCTCAGAAGCACAAATCATAAATAGATCTATCTAAACACATCAAAGAACTTAGGAAAGGAAGAGACAAACACATCAAGTCGAGGCACAGAGAACAACACATAGATTTACCATGGTTCACCCCCACCCTGGGGCTACGTCCACAAAGTCTTCTTCTTTATTAGATTCAGTTAATCAGGTTACAACACAGGGCCATCCAAATCCCTCTTCGCATAGGAAAAAATATCTGCGCATCTCGCTAGATCCTTCTTCCTTGTGCTAAAATCACAGAGCATTCTACAATATCCTGCACTTAGTCTCTTATACTATGCACAAAGCATTTTCAATCTTTACTAGCACTTAGCACAACTCGCAACTCTTCGATCACATAGATCGCACTCTACTACTCTTCTCCCCCCCCTTTTTCACTTACTTCGCCTATACATCTATTTATACATACAACAGTGGGCCTAAGTGTGGGTAAACTCACGGGCCGACATCCCTTTCCCATTACATTATCCCCAAAAACACAAAAAAGGGGTCTAGCTTCCACTATTTCCACTTCCCATTGCACTCCATCTTTGACAAGTTGTCGAAGTCCCAAAAATGGTCAAATATGACCAAGTGTTCCTCAAAACTTAGCCAGGGCCAACATACATCCTCATTGAGATTGAGCCCCTAATCAGGGGGCAACACCTAATTTAGGGGGTTGCATTGGTTGGGTAGAAAAATGACCTTTCCATATGATTCCCCCCTTGTTGACATCCTACTTTTCAAGTATTGGTTTGGACTAGAAGATAGTCATTGACAAGGTGAAGGACATAGTTTATCTACTATTACTTAGATATGGTTGATTTACTTAATTTCTTAGCCATTATTGAGTTATTTGATTTATTTAAAAGGGACTATATATAAGAAAGAACCCCTTTGACCTTGAGCTAGTTACACTAATTTCTTTTCTTTTTATTTTACTTTGATTTGTTGATTTTTTTCTTCTTTCTTGTGTGTTCATTGTCCTTTGAATTTAGTTAGCTCTATTGACTAGTAATGAGTTATGAATTTCTCTATCCATTGATTGAACATATCATGATTTCCTTTCCTATATATATTGATTGTAGTGGTTAAATTAAATTTATATTTGGTCAAAAAAACAACAAATTGCTTACTTTCCCTAATTGAATCTTGCAATTATTATTATTTTGATTTCAATATAGATAATAAATTTATTTTAAATGATTGTAACAACCCTAGAGATTTATTTAAATAGCTATTGGAGTGCACTTGGTCAAAAGACCTATTCACATATGTGTGTGTAGCATAAATTTATTGTTTTTTTTCTTATGAAATATGAATCAATCATAATTATCCCTCTTCCATGCATAAAACAAAGTTTAGCATTTTGTATCCATTTCAAAAAAGGGTGGGGGGGTGGTAAGGTCAGTTCATTGCATTTCCTTTTCTTTATAAGCAAAAACATTGTTTTTACACAATCATAACCCATGGGATTCCCTAATGCATGAACAAGTAAATCCCTAACCCTATATCCAAGAATTCATGACAAAACAATTGCTAACTAGACATAGAGATGCATCCACCAGTTAAGGAGAAACCCAAAATAAGATTGTTTTTTTAAAGTCTGATGAATACACTAATTTTGATGTGATCAATACACTGATTTTTAAATAGTCTGATGAATACACTGATTTTGGTTATTTTTATGAATACATTCATGTTTTATATAGGGCTCAATCCCATTATCTTTAGAATTGAACCATGATATGGGACAATAGATGTGTTCATGGTTCTCATGGAACAATTATCTATTAATGGCCTATGTATATTAGATATAACATTAGGGCCCAATTCCTTTTTTTTTATCACTAAATAATATTTTGGGCTAGGAGATCCATCCCTAGTGTTACCAAACCTCAAAATCGATCATGTATTCCACTCTTGAATGAACGATTATGTCTATAAGGTATATTTAATTATCCATAGACTTACACATTGGCTATATCCCTTAGAAGTCATTTCTAGGGACTAGGCCCCTATTTTTGGCCCTAAATGATGTCCTAGGTAAAGATATTTTACCATGGTATTTCAAAGCTATTTGAGTCTTGAAACCATTATGATGTAGAGTGGTGAAAATGAGCTACCTTGCCCTAGATACTTTCCACTCTAAAATAAAGAGTTGGTTTTGTAGTTCACCAATGAGGCTATTCAAGGACAACCAATGCAACCTTTTATGGAGATAATAAAGGGATAGGTTTTTACGGAGTTAGGGATTAGTGGGTTAATGGTTATATCAGGATGTTATGGGTTATGGGTTGATGAGTTAGAAGGTTAGGCAGTGTGGATTCAAGGTCTATGTTAGGTTATTAGTAACACATAAACCCATATCCCCCTTGGACCTAGTCGTTCTAATTAACACATGATTAATTGTTTACCTAAGAGGGGAATGGTCACCAACAAGATGCATCAATTAGATGTGTGGGTAAGTAAATAGGTTTGGTGCATTGATTCTTATGTTTATAGGTGTGTTAGAACTTATGTTTGTGGTTATGTGGGCTAGGTGTGTAGTAATTAGATGCATAAGTACTCTGAAC
>SNQJ01S0065876.1:90675-103451 GCA_010110895.2 Picea sitchensis | reverse complement strand
GAAGTCTTCTTACATTTATTATATCTAACTACCATAGTGGGCCTTATTTAATAATATAGTGGGCCTAGTCCACCTTACATTGAATGGCCTCCACTATTATCACTATGGGCCCTCTGGGCCCCCACTACTACCTCTCTAGCTAACTAACATGATATTTACAACATGTCAATTCAAGTAGAGTTAGTTAATTTATGTCATTTCATTAGTAGGTTCTTTTAACGTTGTTTTTCATCCATTTAAATTATGTATTTTCCAACAACATAGTCATTTTATAGCATGTAATTTCCATATTTCATTTGATTTATGATCTTTACATTTCATCCTTCTCTTCCCATGCTTATTATCTCATCTTATCATATGACTCTAAGGTGATCCTTCCTTGACACTATTGGTTTATTGGGTACCCTTATGACTATTTTCATATCCCTCTCTAACAAAGTGGCAAACACTCTCCACACCCCATATTCTTGGTGCCCTCAACTTGGGGTAGATAGAGTGGAGAGTAAGGAAACACAAGTAAATAGGTTGATATTAGGAATCCCTTCTTGTTGTTAGAATAGTTCAAACATTCCTAGAATTATCATGTTTTGTTTTTAGTAGATATTTGTCCTGGTGTAGTTTGGAAATATGTGCATAGTACCTCATCAAAGTATTATGTTCTTGGGTTGAAAATTTAAATTTAAGCTAAGGATTTGAACATTCTTGTTTAAATTCTTTGGCCCACCACACTCAGTATTTAGAACAACGACATTTCCAATCTAACACCGTCATTTGACCCAGGGTTACAAATTTGTTTTTCATTGATAGACACAAGAAAACCACTAAGCACTTACCTTCTTAGAAAAGAAGAACATCTCTTCCAACTTGTATCCTCCACTTTGAAACTTTCATAAACCATAATTCATGGGATACACTTCAACTATCTAACTTAGCCTTGTAGTATATACTATCACCAGTTTGATGTCTACGATCTCCTCTTTCACATTGGGTCACCAAGGCCCCATAACAAGTTATAGTCCTCCTTGGACTACACCAATGATCCCTCATTACAGTGCCCTCATCTGCATGCTCATGGGATGATATCTAAAGTGATTCTCTATGCAAATATCATATGACATATCTCTCATTCAACATTTTTCCAATCATTATTCTTTGTATATGGACAAACTACTAGTTTCACCATTGATATTAATTGATGTTCTGCATAGCCTACAACTCTAGTTTAATCCACTTCTCTATGTAACTCTACATTTAGTTGGAAAAAAATTGACAATCATTTTTCAGAATATTGGCATGTTTCAAGGTTTGTAGAAAGGAAGGAATTCTTTCAATCTAAATAAAGAGGAATTGATAAAAAAAAAGGCATCCTTACCAAGTTCAACATCCAAGGAAATCTCGGGAATGCCCAACCAATTAGCTCTCTCAACTAGTTAGCATGGGGAATGAGGGTCAATCCTTCCTTGAGGGCACAACCATATAGGATATTCTTACACATTTAATAATTAACATATTGATTTGTTAGTTGGATAGTTAGTTAGAGCATGTCTTTCAATATTTGAGCTACCTGGATATGCATATCATATCGAATTCCTATTTTTGAGTGATGTGAATACATATAATAGGTTTTTGACTTGGAGAAGTATGTAAACCTATAATAAGGGAATTTGTCTCATCAATAAGACTAATCTATTTGAATTTCCTCATCAATAAGACTCATCAATATTTTGAAATTGTGATAACCATTTTGGGTATGCACATGCAACTTTAAGAGAAAGTGCTTTTCATATTCAACCCTTTTGGTGTCACAAATATGATAGATTCTTTCTTCCCATTGTGTTTTGGGAATTGTCCAACACCAATTCCAAGGCTCTTCCTAGTAGACCAATTCAGATAGTAAACCTTGGGGGATATCTTCAAATATGTCCCTTGTATAATCCACATATAGATGTGGGATAACACCTACCACGAAAAACTATATGGAGACCAATTATTAAGTCATCATAGAGAAAAATGAAAAATTTGCTTGCCATTACCCTTACCATGAAAAAATTGGAGGAAAATAGTTTGATGTGAGATGATATTGGCCCAAGGTTGGATGTAATTGTTGAAAAGTTAATTGTATTCTAAGAATGTTGTCAAAGACTACTTGGATTTGCATATGAAAACTTTAATCCGACCTTTGTTATCCTTCAAAATATGGAGTAGAGTATAACTACTCGAAAAGTTGGTTGAAGAAGAAGCCCCCAACAAAAAAATTGGTGGGCTTGGAGGCAATTATTAACTTTGAATCTAAACATCAACAGAAGGATTCATAAAATTTCTATAAATCATGTTTGATTTGATGATCATATTTATTTTATTTCATATGTAATTAAACCATGCTTATTGAATGCAGTTCACATTTCATGACTTTCAAGTAAACTATTGTCATCCCTTCCAAAATACTTATCTCACTAACTTATCTTCTCATTTTATTGAGTGTAGGTAACCACCAAATAGGTACTTTTCAGATCTATATTCCTTGAGTGACGATCAATATATACTAGGAGAGGTTGAAATTGAGACGTATTGTACTAGAACTAACAATTCTATATCAACTAGAGATGAAAAGGTAAGGAGAATATTTCATAGACACATGAAATTGTTTATTGCCGAAGGAGGTTCACGTGATTATGATGATGAGAGCATAGATGACATTGATTTTCCCTTGAGGTATATACATCTAGTGCAACTATGGGTACCTAAGGAGCTACCTCAATTGGAGACAACTTTCTTCATCAATGGGAGGATGTATTGCATTTCTTCATCATCCTTACATGGATTGGGGCTATTTTCTATGGATGGCATAAAGGTCAAATATGNCCCTTCCAAAATACTTATCTCACTAACTTATCTTCTCATTTTATTGAGTGTAGGTAACCACCAAATAGGTACTTTTCAGATCTATATTCCTTGAGTGACGATCAATATATACTAGGAGAGGTTGAAATTGAGACGTATTGTACTAGAACTAACAATTCTATATCAACTAGAGATGAAAAGGTAAGGAGAATATTTCATAGACACATGAAATTGTTTATTGCCGAAGGAGGTTCACGTGATTATGATGATGAGAGCATAGATGACATTGATTTTCCCTTGAGGTATATACATCTAGTGCAACTATGGGTACCTAAGGAGCTACCTCAATTGGAGACAACTTTCTTCATCAATGGGAGGATGTATTGCATTTCTTCATCATCCTTACATGGATTGGGGCTATTTTCTATGGATGGCATAAAGGTCAAATATGGCATTGTAACTGAACTGATGGAGTATGTCAAACCATGCTACAAATACAATAATTGGTTGATGTTGGTCCTATATATAGAAAGTATGTGGAGATACGGAGTTGCTGCAAATTATATATAACTAGTAGACAACAATCAAAACAAAGGGGCGACTATGTATATTGATTGAAGGCCAAAAGCTTCTGAAAACATTGTGGGCTTTATAAATAGTACACGAACAGGGACAACAACTAAGCAACTGAATTTCATATTTGAGGGGCATGAAGGAAATCATATATTCATATGTGCAATAAAATCAATAGTTGCAGAAGAAGAGTTGTTGATCGATTACAATTTGAATCAAATAGATGGAGGGGATGCTACTATGGGGGTAAATATATTAAATACCATTTAACTCAACATTTGATCAATCACTCTTATTATTATTTTTTTTTGCATTAATTATATTATATACAATTTAACTGAATCATTTGCATTAATTGTCTTGCTTCTTGTATTGTGGCAGAGTGATAATGCCTCGAAGCCTGCACGGCTTGGAGGCAGCTCCAATTAGGTAAACTCCGATGTAATAACATTTTTTCATATTATATAATAGTTTTTTATATTCAAGTTTTTCCATGCCTATGAGTTCAATATGTCAAGATGATATCATGTTTATTATACTATGGCAGGGGTGTGGCCGTCATACGACACAGCTTGTAGCATTGTTTCCTGAGGTAAACATCAGTGCAATAGTAATTCACTAAAGTTTGTTTTCATTGATGACATTTATTAAACATGTTTAATTCTATAGTTTTTAATTTGAATACGTCTTGATTCTTGTGTTATGGTGGTGTGATCATGGCCAGAATCCATGACCTAGTGGAGGCAACTTCGATCAGATAAACACTATGTAATAGCAACATTTTTTTATATTATATAATAGTTTTTAACATTTGATTTTTTATGTGCTTATGGGCTCAATATTTCCATATGATAACATGCTTATTATATTGTGGCAGGGGGCTAGTCCTCGATGTAAAACAGAGCATGTAGCTTCTACGTTTGAGGTAAATATAAATATGATTACAATATCTAATTTTTTTAATGTTACAATTATTTTCACGAATTTTATTGATTAATTTATTGTGTCAGGGTAACCGTGGAAAGTCACCTGTAGCTACATTCATCTAGGGTGACCGTGGAAAGGAACTTGTTGTGTCGCATCAGGTAAATGTTAATAGTAACTAAATATGATTAAAATAACTAAATATATTTAATGTTAAAATTAATTTCGTTAATTTAATTGATTAATCTGTTGTGGTAGGGTGATCATGGGAAGTCACCTAGGGGTAGATCAGTCCAAGTTGACTATTTGAAATCACCAGAAATGTCACATTAGGTAAGTGTTGGTGTAATAGTAACTAAATTTGATTACAATAACTTAATTTTTTTAATGTTAAAATTAATTTCAATAATGTTATTGATTAATATATTGTTGTAGGGTGACAGTGAGAAGTCACCCACAATGCCACATCAAGTGTCGCATCGGGTAAGTATTAGTGTATAATAGTAACTAAATTTGATTACAATAACTAAATTTATTTAATGTTAAAATTGATTTTCTTAATTTTGTTGTTTGATGTTTGTAGTCCACACTCGATGTGGATGATGAGGTGTTTGAGGAAGAAATATTTTATTCGAAAAACCCAATGGAAATTGTCTCAAAGGCCTTGAAAAGGGAAAACATAGAATTACTTGGTTTGATTAGAAAAAGACCCATGATAGAGGAGATCAGTGCAAGAATTAATGAGTTGAAAGATCAAATACATTCTTATGGGGTAAGTGGCATCTTTACATAATTTTATCAGCTATGACATATATTCATTTATGATTTCTAGTTTTATATTTTTTATATGATCTGATAAAGTCAAGTATTCATTTTGTAGGAGTTTTTAAAACCCGAGAGTGGACAACCTAGAGAGACCATTATTGGTAGCAGTGATTCTCTAGTGCATCCATAGCGTCGACATAGCATACCGGTGAGGATTTTTTACCCTCCTTAGGTTGGCCTTGAATCAAATATTGAGAATATTGATTTTGAGTAGCATGACACTCCCGAGCAGGGTTGTACAAACAATGGGACTCCACACAATGTTGGAGATGAACCTAGTGTTGATTACTAGGAAGCTTATACTAGAGCAACACATGTGAAAAGCACATGAAAACTAGATCTCACCCTTCTATTGGATGATGATTGTGTTCCAATAAAGATACAAATTATTGTAGGCATTTATTAATTAATTGATTAATTTTGATTATGTAATTGAAATGTACATATGTAGAAATTATTTTAAATTAATGACCATAACGTTTTTGCAGAAAATAATGTATTCTATAGGAACTTGAATGACAAGGAATTGGAGCTTTTTGGGCCCACCATTCACACAAGGTGGAATGGCCAAGATAACAATTTGAAATATGAATTGATAAGTCATATGGTAAAAAAATTTGGAAATACATTCAACAAAAAGGTGGTCACCCAATTAGGTGGCGAGAGTTTGAAATATACCAGGGCCCAGTATAGGAAAATATTGGAAAAAAACCTCAAGTATGAGAACCCTCCCATGGTTTCAGAGAAAGAGTGGAAGGCAGTGATAGAGGATGCAAATAATAATTTTCTAAAAAGACAAGGAAAAGCACCACGACCTGGTAAAGAAAGGTACGACACATATCATATTTGTAGTGAAATATGCTCAATTTTATTTTTTATTTTTAAATAGTAATTGCAACATCTAACATATTTCAAAATTTTCATAGTTTTCCCGACACCTCCGAAGAAACAAAGGCTAGAGTGGAAAAGCACAGGAAACATAAACTGGGCCAGGGTGGCTACAAAAAACTAAGAGCATGAATCGTAAGAATTAAATGATTAATTATCACGAATATTTATTTAACAGTAGAAAACAAATAATTGTTTTATTACAAGCAATTTTAATGATCTTATGCAATGCAGGGAAATATGTTCAAATCCACTGCCACAGAGGAAGACCTAAATCTTGGTTTCAAGTTTGGTTTTCAAAGTGTGGTTGAATATCGAAAAATCTTGGGGCAGACGCCAATCTCCCCAAAGATGCAAATGTAGGTAAATAAAATCAATAAGGTCATCATTGTAGTATACTTGTAAAATCTATTCATGATTGATTATATCACCAATAAATAAATGTTTATGTTTTTTTTAAGTGGGAGATCATGTTGGACAACTGAGAGGGGGGGTGAATCAATTGTTACTATGCTTAAACAATTATACCCATTTAAACGNTACTTGTAAAATCTATTCATGATTGATTATATCACCAATAAATAAATGTTTATGTTTTTTTTAAGTGGGAGATCATGTTGGACAACTGAGAGGGGGGGTGAATCAATTGTTACTATGCTTAAACAATTATACCCATTTAAACGCTTTATAGAACACTCAATGACAATCACAATAATGCAAAAATAGAATATTCATCAATCACACAAATGAAATATACAAAGGCATATATTTCCTGAGGAAACCCATAAAGGGAGAAAACCTCTTCTTCTTGATATGATAATTATTTTCTGTACATTATCATTATTATGAGCACCAACTCATAATGAGGCTACCACCTCTGTTTTGCAAGCTACTACTTGCTGAGAGAACCTACTCTTTGGATTCTCTAGCACCCACTAGAAGGAAGCACCAAATCCCTAAGTGTTCCAACACCAACTGGATGGAAGCACCAACTTCCAGTCACACAGGAACCAACCTGTATAACAGAGAAAAAAAGTTCTCCCTTGCACCACCCTAGTTTTTCTGGCTGCAACTAGATGGAAGCTACAATTCCCTGTGTTCAAGAACCCACTTGAAACTATGAGGAAACCAATCCTCCCTAGCACCTCCCAACCACCCTAACTATAAAAAATTCGTTACTGAAACTTATTACAGTGATACAATGTTTATCTATTGCTTACCATTCTCATCACTGTACTGCAACATTGATATGCTATGCCTACATCAGTGTCTTCCTGCTCACATTCTTCTTTGAGATTTTTGTTCTTATTCTTTGTCTCTACACATGCACCTTGACTTCCTCTTTCTTTCTCATATATGCATTTCTATTCTATGTTCTACACCTCTTCTCTATCTTTCAGTTGTTGCACATAGTTTTCTTTTACCCGCATGAATCACTTTCAACAGCAACAACCTCTGCATATCTGTTATGTGCATATTTATCATACCAATTACTTTTCCATATCGTCCATGCAACCCATCGTCTTCTTTGGCAGTTACACTAACGATATGGAAAAGTAATTGGTATAATAAATATGCACATCTCAGATATTCTTAGGATAAGCACATAACCGATATGCACCCTAAGATTCTTTGCCTTCTATGGTAGTGAAAATCTTCATCTTTTCTGTCACAGTCGAGATTTATCCTCTCTGTTGTAGTTACATACTTCGACACTTTTCCATCTGTCAAATGTCTCTATGATGAGTCTTCATTCCACTGGCAGTTATCTCGAGACTCTTCATCTCCTCTGGCGATCACCCTGAGATTCTTCGAACTCTCTGGTAGATGCAATTAGTCATTTTCTATGGTTACAATCAGTCTATCTCTAGAAGTTACTGAGAAAAACTCAGTGCACTCATCCCTTTTATCGCTTTTTCCCTTCTTGAGAAAAATACACAGTGGGCGCTGGATTTTCTAGCTAAGCCCCTTCCTTTCACATGACCATCGATGGTGACCTTATACCTAACCAATAATCATTTCACGATTTCTCATTTCGGGTGATCAACTGTGAGTTAGCTTGGTTTTCCCGATTTGCGAAACTCTAAAATGGAGCCTAGAACTGCTAGTTCCTTCCCTTCTCTTCCATTGATGTGACCACTAGCTATGACCACCGACCTAATCAAAAGGCACTTCGCAATTTTTCATTTCGCTAGTTTTGTTGTGAGTCACTCTGACTCTTCCAACTCCTGATAATGAAATGGAGCCTAGAAACTTGCAATCTCCTTCCTTCATGTCACAACTGGCATTGACCACTGGCTAAGCCAACAGGTGCTTCAAGATTTCTCACTTTGAGACATTGTGAAATTTGTGAATTCGCTCACCTATCTTCTCCAAATTCGTGATCCCCGAATCAACAAATTCCTTGAGACCAGATCGGCAGTGCTCGATTCCCTTGAAATCAACAACTCAGATCAACTTTGTGACTTCGCATTTTGTGACTTTGGAAAACAACTTCCTCTGTGCTCCAAATTTCCAAACTCGCAATTATGTTAGATCGACGGACCACAATCCTCCTTCAATCGACGACTCCGATCAAGTCATGATTTCGCGTTTCGTGAATTTGGAGGTTAGTTCACCTTTGTTCTCCCAATTCCCTAATTCCTGATATCCATGGGTGCCAAATCAATGGCTCATGCTCCTCAATGATCCAACGATCCAAAGCTCACTTTTGCGAATTCTGAATTTGTTCTTCGTCGTGCCAGATCAATGGTCCATAATGCTTCCTTGATCAACGACTATGATCACTTTCATTATTTTGAGATTTTGCGTTTCACGATGTCGAAGGTTAGAGAACCTCCCTTCTTCTGAGTCCTGATTCTTTGAAGCCTTCTCCAAATCAACGAACCATAGCCCTCTGTGGTTTAAAATTCAAGATCTCATCGGTATTTCTTGTTTTGTGATATATGCGAGCTGCTCGACGTAGTTCTCCCGATTCACGATTCTGTGAAACTACTCATCTGTTTCCATGTGTCCTCCGGATCGAATGGTCCAGAATTCATCTTCGAGACTGAAGACTTCATTCTTGGTTGTGACAGATCAATGGTCTAGAACCCTTTGCGATCCGATGGGCCATATCATGTCACGATTTCACGTTTCACGAGTTGGAAGGTTTAGAGCACATCCTTCCTTTGACTTTCCATTCAGAGAAATGTTGATATGTCACCACATGTCCTCCGGATCCAATGATCCATGACTTTCCTCGATGGACGAACATGATTCCTTCACAGCTTTGGAGTGTTGGATGACTCCTAGTATTATCCTACTTGCAGCTCCACCAGATCTAACGACCCATGATGCTCCTCGATCCATGATCAATGACCCATGTCACTCCTCCTCCTGAGCTTCATTCCTCCTGAATTAGAAGAATTTCTAAGTGCAAAAGGCCTCGACCTTTGATCCTTCTTCAAGTCCTCATGACTTTGGGTCTTATGTGCATTTTCTCGTCTGCATACTTAAGATTTGGTTTGCTATTGTTCTCACCAGTAAACCTACCATCGACGCTCCTCCTCCTGAGCTTATCTTTCATGTGTGTTATTGCCATCAATGACAAGCGCACTCCCAACTGTAAACATTCCAACATAGCAACCAAAGCAGTGAGGGTAGATTTACTCAACAACTACTAGTTGATAGTGGGGAGCACCTATCACATGATATTGGGGAGCAAACTAGCCATTTGGGTATGTATGCTTTAGAAATAGAAGTATCTATTATGATTATAGATATTTATTTGTTGATGTGTACTTATAAATTTTATTCTTTCAATGGAGGAGCATGTAGCTCATGAGGGTGAACTGCAAAAGGAACAAACGACACAAGCAATGAACACACCAGTTTTCATGGCTAGAAAGATTGGTAAATAAAAATATTGTAATGTTATTCAAACTAATGAAATAGTTATTTCAATAATATTTTAGCATATCAATATGATTTTTTTCATTGTTGCAACTAACACCCATTTGGAACTTCCTCCATGCCCTACTCATCAATGTACCAGAAGTATGGTGTGTGATGGGATGGAAAAAAAACCAACACAAGGATAGGGTGGAAGAAACACATTGCGAGATGAGGTTGATGATATCCCACTCGTGGGTTTTATGAGAAAAAGACCAAAAACAAAACAAAAAAACTAATTGTATGAATTTATGACTTGTATTTTGATGACTATCATTATTAATATGAATACATATTTATATGACTTGCATCCTTATGCATGAATGTTTATATGTTTATATATTTTGATGAATTTCCTACTTATGCATGAATGTTTATATGTTTTATATGTAAAATAAATCATTTATTGGGTATGGGGAATTGAGAGCGACGTGAGGGGTGGGAGGGGCCATATGAGCTTCCACCTTCACATGGTTGGACCTGTTCAGTAGGGAATAACCTATTCTCGAAACAAAGAGAAGTTCATTAAGGTATTCCACTCTAGTATTTCTAGAGTCTTTTACATTTTTAAATGCATGTTTATTTTCTTATATATTATTTACTCATATAAAAATTCTGTCTTTGATGATTTCTGCAGGTCTTGGCGATGGAAATGCAACTCATGGAAAATGATTATCAAGTTGTATGGTTTGATGGACCCGGAGAAAGGACATTAATAAGGTAAGTTTTTTGACGTGTTTTTTAAAGTCTAGTTATCCCATTGGTTTTATTCTATTAGTAATTGATAATTGGGTGCCTATTTTACAGTTGCATGTGAAAAAGAGGGATAGAGGACACACTGGATGGTTTGTGGCAGTATCTTGTAGAGAATGATCGATTTCCCAAAATAAAGGTCTCGATTTTCAATCATTTCTATCGCAGGGTATGTTTGATATATGTTTTGCAGTGACAATCCATTACATTTCCTACTCCATGTCATGATTTGAAGCTATGATCATCTTCAAATGGTTCAAAAGTAGCATTTAGACCAAATTTCATCACTTGAAATTTTCTTCAGAAAGTCCCCACAATAAATTATAGACTCTTCTAGAGTATTCCTTCTATTGTAGGTAATGATATCCTTTCTTAACACTTTGCATGTGGTCCAATATCGCCTTAAAAGAATTCCAATATTAAACCAATTCTTCACATATAATACAATCAATCACATAGAAATGTAAATAAAGGAGATGAAGTCATAGTCGATAGTCAATAAAGGAGCTTGTAGGAGATTAATCTCTTATCGAATACAAGTTCATCTCCTTTATTAGTTGTGAGTAGCTTGTAGTGGAAAAGAATGGGGTGAAGAGATATTTCTTGCTAGAGCCATGGCCTAAAGTGGCATACCATTTTCTCGGATATATTACTTGTGAGGGAAGACTAAGTTTGGTCTATGCATATCACTTCATATTATTACACCATATAAGACATTTATTTCACCAAAATCCTAAGAAAAATTTAAGTATCCCATTTTTTCTCTTTAAGTCCCCAAGAGAGATGAGCACAAAGGTAAAGAGAGGTAAGAATGAGGCACCAGAACATCATGGCCTCATCAAGCTAGTATTTTTTGATTCCTTAAAAGTATAGATTCTTAGGGTATCATGGGAATACTTTTTGGATATGGAGATATAGGCCTTTATGGAATCTCAACAGGCTTCTCAAGATCCAAGACCTGAGAGGGTTATCGGGAGGAATAAGAAACAAGGAAAGCTAGGTACCTCCATGAAAAATAAATCTCAAAATAAATTCAAGGTATAAGCCATAGATAAGGAAGTGAATTACACCCTAATTAAATTAAGGACATATCCAAGAAACCCATTTAATATTAGGGAGAAAACCACAATTTAAATGGAAAGTGGGAAGTTCTATAGGAGAGATAAGACTAGATCCCAAGAAACTCCTAAACTAATCACCCCAATCTCCTCTTCTGTGGTAAATGTGGAGGAATATCATTCCTACATGAATCCATTATGGGCACCTAAGGAGGAAAATACAATGGAACCTATAGAATAAATCTTTTGCAACTCAGTCTAAGAGAATAATAATTAACCAGGGATGAGGCCCTCAAATGCAAAAACATAGAAAAAAATAATGTGTTCAAGGGAAATAAGGTATAAGGCATCACAAAGGGAGTGGAGAAAAAATTACACCACCTACAAGAAAATGTTTAAATCATGAGAATGCAAGGAGTTAATAGTCATAAGAAACTAGAAATGAAAAACAATTATTTGAAGGAATAATTGGCAAGAACTAAGAAGGATTTGACTGCTCAAATTTGCCAAGCAATGATAATGAAGGTATCCATAGCCAAAATGTCCTAGCTTGAAAAATATGTGATTAGATATAGGAAAATAATAAAAGTTCACAACCTTTTTCTCAGAGAGAAATGGTATAAATTTCAAATGCAGAGTCCAATGCAATAGGTTTCATTTAAGATAGAGACCCCAAAATAATTTGCGGGTGTATGTCAAAATAATGATGATGAAATGAGGGATAGGTTGTGTGAATATTATCTACACAAAATTTCCCTCCCACATCCCTACAAATAGAAACCAAACCCATATGTAGGGTATTTCCAACCCGGGGCACTATCGTATTGGATTCAACATGAGGATTTGAGAGAAGTTGAATTGAATAAATATAGGGAAGAAGAGATAAATATCCCTCTCCAGGTCAAGGTTGAAGCCCCCAAACTAGAAGAGATCATAACCATCAATGAGGCTCTCATCTCAAATGTGTAGGTGGCACCCATA
>SNQJ01S0065876.1:63136-88045 GCA_010110895.2 Picea sitchensis | reverse complement strand
TCACAACTGACATACAACATGATTGATGATTTGACTAAATTGAGAATCACTTTTCCATTCATGGAAGTGGTCAAATCCCATTGTAGAGGGAAAACATTCTAAAAATATTAGATGAACCAATTCATAGAATTGAGGTTGTTGTAGAAAAACCCAAGAAGCGTCATAATATATCAACACTTAGACCAAAATGAAAATAACCACCTTTATATGCTACAATAGAAAATCATGATGTGGTACTTCATAATTGCTTGGTTGATATTAGAGAAACAAATAATATCATGCCATTATTAGTAATGGAATCACTTGGGATGGATTGTACCAAGTATTATGAAACTGGGGAGAGTATCTATGCAATTAATTCAATAAATGTCCCATCATATGTGTTATATCCCTAAAATGCCCTATTCATGCATACATGGCCTTGGCCCTCTTACTTGCATATTTTTCCAAAGCACTGCTGATGATATCTTCTTAAAAAACCATTTTTTAGAGCATATACGCACCCTGCACCACTACAACCCATGTAGATATGCTTGTTGCACACTAAACATCCTGAATATGCTTTCATAAGTTGCAAAAATTAAAAAGTTGTAAGGAATTTGGTGAAATTCACGGGCTTTTCGAGGTTTCCCAACCAATTCACATGTTATATCCCATCAACCAACCGATTAACCATCCTTTTGTCATATAAAAGGAGGTGTTGGGGTCTCATTTAATATCCAAGCATAAGAACAATGAAACTCTTCCCAATTTCACTTCCCTTCCTTGCCCAAGATTTTGATACCTTTTTTGAAATATTGCCTCAGAATTCCCTCATCAACCCCTTCTTCCTCCATTCAATACATTCCCTTTCCTTGATGTGATAAGAAGATTGAGAGAAGACACCTATTGATGGTGCGCTTGGAGCATTGTAAAGAGGAGCCCAAACCAGGTTCGTAGAATGGTGGTCGACAAAGATTGTAAGTTTCAGTCTTTGTTTGAAGAATAAAAGAATCTATTTTCCCTATCCCAAATGATGATGTTTTGTGTATTTTCTTTGATTTATACATATAATTTGATATCTAACCCTAATTTATGAATATAAATAGGATTCTTTTAGTCCTTTTTTTCCTAGTTTTGAATGCAGGTCAACCTTGGGTCAAGACTTGCAGTCTTTGGAACCACAAAGCTTGAGGCGATCATCATCAGATGTGGGATAAAAGGTACAATTACTGATCTTCTCTCTTATTGCTTTATTTTCATTTGTTATGGTATATTTGGGGTAGAGTAGAAACAAGATTGACTTTAGACAGTTATTCTCTCTGTGCATATCTTAAACCCTGGCATAGTTTAAGGGGAGATTTTCCCGCTAGAAGAACTAGCGACCATACTGGGGATCTCTCTAGGGTTTTTTAGGAGGTTTTTGGGTTGATTGATTGGTTTTTGTTTTCCTTTCGAGTTTCAATGAAATTTTTTGAGTCTGTCAAGGGTTTATGGTCACCTCTAGGGTGCATACCAGTTTTCCCTGCCCTGTAAGTCTACCTAGTCTTTTTATTTTTGAAAATATTCAGAGGTGTACGTGCCCTATCTTGGGACAGCCCACGTACATACACGCTCTACACGGTAAACAACCTGCGTACATACGCAGGCTGTTGATGCAACAACCTGCATCTCTGTTTCATGAAATTGTTTTAATAAAGAGGGATTTTGCCTCTTTCCTGATAGAAGTTCACACTTCTCATGGCTTTCTTAAATCAGCTAGAGTCTCACTCTGTGGCCATAGGTTGGGTATACGTTTCGGTTTACTTGTTTCTTTAGTTTTATTATGTTTTCCCTAAAAGGTTTAGTGCAAGTTGTCAAGTCTTAGATACAACTTTTGTTTTCTTGGTTGAATCCCTGTGATTTGCAGTGGACTAAAGGTATTTACCAATATTTTTTTCATTTTTCTTTTTATCCTTTTTTACTTTCTTTGAAAAAACAAAAAAAATTACTTCGGTTTTTTCTCTCTAAAGCGGTTAAAAAAAAAAGAAATTCATTTTCTTGCATTTAGTTTGGTAAAGTAGTTAAAGTTGTTATTTGCAAAAGTAAAAAGAGCCTTTATTTTCAAAGTTTTTCTTGATTTCCTGAAACATAAGTAGTTTGTAGTCAAGCGAAAGCAAGTTTTAGGATTTCTTTATTTACAAGATCTTGAAATATCATTTAGAAAAGTTGAATTTAAAAAGAGTTTTTTACAAGATTTGCTTTTAATTTCGAAGTAATTTTTCTTTCAAGTGATTTAAATCCCTCCTCCTTGTTCATCTCTTTATAACACCATTAGTTTCACTACCATAAATTTTTAGTAAATCAATCCTTAAAAATAATGCCTAATCTAAAATACATTAGATGTTTCTGTTTGTAGGGTTCACAAACTAGTTTAGGGTTTTAGGGCCTTGAATTAGGTGTGAAGAGGACACTCTTCAAGGCCACTTTAAATCAAACATTGGAGTCTGATTTATGGAGTTCTTTAAGTCTAGCATCGTAAGAGTTAGTCGGGACCCTCCTCTAACATAGGCGATAAACATGAGGTCGTCTGAGGAAAGGCAGAGGAGATAACCCCCCCAAAGTTGGACTGAACGTAGTGGGGATTGTATATTGAGGGTCTTTCTCAAGAAGAATACCGACTGCATTTTCCTACAGATATTCATGGACGTCGAATCCATTCGATATCCTCTATTGTCTTCCATACCATTTTCTTTCGATACCCTTGAAGGGCTTTGGACTTGTTATCCTTCTAATTACGATCTTCTCGACTGCCGAATGTACCCGCCTGGTAGCTGACTATGAGATGGAAAGCTAGTTTCCCATATTTTACGGACTTACATAGGTGACTGCAGGGGTATACCACGGTACCTAGGGTGGGCGTCGGATCGTGCTTCATATATTATACCTGGAGGGTTCTTCTGTGTTTGAGTTGCACTTGCACCGTTAGTTTCTCTAGTGTTGATTGGCGTAACTATCCTTCCTACTAGATAGTCGACTACTTGATTTATCTTTAGGAAAGATTTTAGTGTGTGCCTTGTGGTCTACGCTAGTCAAGCCTTAATGTGTCGGTTGATCATTTCACAAAGTGGAAGATCAACAACTCCTCAGGTCACAAAGGATTCAGGGCCTCTCGTCGGTTACTTTGGAGCCACCTCTGCCACTGTTGAGGTGAAGACTTGACTAATAAGGATCATTTGAAGTGAATGGGACATAGGAAAATGTGCCTGAGCCTACTCTGTGAGGAGACTTATTGATTCTAGAGGAACCTACCATTTCTGACCTTGAGGTAGAAGGTCTTAGGCCAACTAACCCTTCGATTACCAACTTGTTGACACTGATCTTGATTTAGATTGTCGCTCCTGAGGTGACACCTTCGGAGCGCCAGCTAGTCCTATGAGAGGAAATGGAAGAAAATGTTGTTGCTTAGTTTGGGAGTCCTCATACTCCCGTTATGGCTACTACTGTAGGGGGCATCTTACCTCCTCTCCCACCTTCGCTAGTTTGGACCAAAGTTGTCTCGACTCCCTCAACTTCAGGTAGTAGTCCGATACCTTTATTGGCTTCGTTCACTATTCCGTTTACATAGAGTGCGACGAGACCTCCCTTCTCAGATGCCCAACTTTGATACAAACACGGTTCTTACTTATTCTACCTTACAGACCATGGGTATGGGAGCAGGGAGCTTGAATGCTCACATGCAAGGGTCAACCAGGGGCACTTCTCTACCTTTTAATGTTATCCCTTATGGTGGGGGTCATATACCTCCTCTGTCCTATTTTCTCAGTGGTTATTTTCAGCAACCAATTGGGCCAAACACTAATTATATCTTGTTTGGTGGAGGAAATTTAGGACCTTCGTCTTATACAACGTCAATGGGATCTATGTTGTTCTCTTTTTTCGATGCATTTGAGAATAATTATTTTTCTTCGACTGCTTCCTCAGCTGGGGGCCCCCATTTTTGGTCAACAGAACCCAGTGGAAGGTACTATTCCTTCATAGGGAGCAACGACTGGATTTTTCTCCACACAGAGTCTTTGGAATCCTTGGTAGGGATCAGTTCCCTCTCAAGGGATGTTGGTCAGGGGAAACCCCTTCCATACTTAATGGAACCCCAGGCAGGGCTTCGTACCCATTCTTGTCAGATCAGCTGGGGGCATCCCCTTCCAAGGTCCTTGGAATACAATGAAGGGAGAAATCCCCACACAATCTATGTCATCCAATTTTGGGAGTCAGTCAATGATACCCCAACATACACAGTTTCCCTATGCTAGTCAAGGCCATGGTTTCTACCAGAACCTTGGCTAGCAGTCCAACATTTCTTGGTAACCTGGTGCCATTCAAACTCCAGGACCCTCTTTTCCTGTAAATAGTTCACAACATAAACTATTTTTTCTGGCAATGCTACATCTTCCAAACTTGTCGAGATTATTGAATGACCCAATTTGTCACGATCCACATTGGCCCCCCATGCCGACTAAGTTTCCTTCAGATATTCTAAAATTTGAGAGAAATTTTGGTGAAGATCTAGGTGATCATGTGACGAATGTTCATTTGTGGTGCTCATCAAAATCACTGAGGGATGAATTTTCCAAGTTGCTCCTTTTTCAATGCACTCTTGTACTGGTGTGGTACCCTATGTTGATCATGGCGCTACTTGTACTTAGAATTGTATTTATGCAAAATCTCATGGACCTGTTGGAGGATGTGCTGAATCCACTCAATTAATCTGGTGGCTTGGTCAATCGCAGACTGATCATGGGAAGATTTTGTCTGTGCAGTGGCAAGAGGAAGTGCAACATCAATGGGTCCCAAGGGTTGGAATCCCAGACCCACCTGAAATGGGATATGGTTGATGAAGCTATGGAGAGCCTTGTTGTAATTGTCTTGAACATAGGGGAGACTCTCGTCCCATGTACATGGATGATTATAATTGTACATGTGCATGATGTGCACAATCATCTGATTGACTACCTATGTTTGGTCATCAGTTTGGGGGTGGAAAGCAACGGATTTTTTTTCCTTGGTGTCCAACAGAGACCAGATACTTGACCAAAATGTCCCGAGGAACCTACTGTCCCAGTCGGAGATGATGGTTTTTGGTATCCGAAAGTGGACCCAAACCCATTCCAAGAAGAGCTTGGCAATATCTTCCACTGTGATATTTTTCTTGCAAGCTTTGAGGATGGCCATATTCGAAAATTGATCAACGACCACAGATACACAGCCATTTCCTTTCTTGGTGGGTGACAAGCCAGACATGTAATATATTGAGATGGATTCCCAAGGCTTCTCGAGAATAGGAAGAGGGGTGTATAATACTTTCTTCTTGATGGATGGCTTGGAAATGGCATAGGCAGTGCAATATCTGATATACTTGCTGATGTCATGTCGAAGTTTTGGCCAATAAAAATGTTTCTAAAGAACAACCACATTTTTCTCCACACCAAAATGTCATGCCACTCGACTGTAGTGGGATTCCCAAATCAGATTTGCACGCTCACTTGTAGGAACACATAGATGGCTTAGGAGGCATAAGATTCTGTACTAAATGTGAAAATCATTGACAGTTGCACCTGTACCCAAGATTTTATAGGTGGTGGTGAAGTTCGGATCTTGTTGATAAAGTTGGGGCCACTTAGATGCTTCATGTGTACAGGAATGGAGCACAATGATGAGTGTAGCCACAGGAGACCAACTGAGGCAGTCAATGTCACAATTGGAGATACATGTATTATACTTGATGTTAATATGGAACTGTTGTAGGTAGGTGGACCACTTTTGATGGTGGTCATTCTGCAATTTCCCCTGTGTCTGTATGAACTAAAGAGGCTTGTGATTAGTTTGTATGATCATCTCTTTTTCCAAAATGTAATGTTTCCATTGACGAAATGATTGTACAATGGAATACATTTCCTTGTCATAGGTGGGGTATTTTAGACAGTGTTGGAGATTGTCTCACTATGGTATGCCAATAGATGCCTGTGTTGAGTGAGAACTGTGCCCACAACATAGTCATATGCATCAGTCTCAATATCAAACAGTTGTTGCAGATCAGGCAAGGAGAATACTGGATTTGAGCACAAGTGATGCTTCAGATCATCGAATTCTTGTTGTTTCTCCTTCCCCCAAACAAACTTGGCCCTACCATCTCCCTTGGTCACTTGGTTGAGGGCCCATGCAATATGGGAGAATACCAACATGAACAATCGGTAGAATTTGGCTAGTCCCAAGAAGCTCTGAAGCTCGGTCAGTGCGTTCGGGGTTGGATAGTCAAAGATGACTTGGATCTTAGTTGGATCAACATGTACCTTGTTCTCATAAAAAATGTATCCCAAGTATTGGACGCTGTTCATGCCAAAAGAGAATTTTTCCAAGTTGGAATATAGCTTGTGCTACCGTAGAGTGCTCAAAATGTGTTGAATATGTTTCATGTTCTCCTCCCACGTCCCGCTGAAGATGAAAATGTCATCCAAATATACGACCACAAAGGAGTTGGTGAAGGGTCTCAATACATCATCCATCAACCTCATGAAATTGGTTGGTGCATTTGTTAAGCCAAAGGGAATGACTAGCCATTCAAAGAGACCTTCTTTAGATTTGAAGGTTGCCTTCCATACATCATTTGGTTCGATGGGAAATTGGTGGCAGATAGAGTTTAGGTCAATATTGTTGAAGAACTTTTCCCCTTTGAGTTGGTCAAGAAGGTCATCAATCCTTCGAATGGGGTATCAGTTCCTGACTGTGATTTTGTTTAAGGCTCCGTAATCAATGTAGAGTCGCCATGTCCCATCCTTCTTCTACACCAGTACAATTGGGCTTCCGCAAGGGGAGGAGATAGTTTTGACGTGCCCCTTTTGAACCATCTCTTGGATATGTGACATGATTTCGACATTTTCCATCAGCGAGTGACGATAGACTGGTCCACTAAGTAGAGGTGCATCAGGGGTCATATCAGTTGGATGCTTGACTTAGCAGTGTGTCGATACCCCTGTAGGTGAGGAGAATATGTCTCTTTATTCTTCCACGATCCCATTGTTATAACCCTAAATTGCTCCATACATGCTTACCTGGAACTTGGCCCTCTTACTTGCTATTTTTGCCAAGCGATCACTTAGTTGCTCTTCTTAAAAACCAATTTTTAGAAGATGTACACACCGTTCTCCACTACAAACCGTGTATGTAATTAGGATGCTCCACTATAGCTCATGTACATACTCAGGATTCTCTACTAAAACCCACGTATACCTCCAAAAAGTTGCAAAAAATGAAAAGTTGCAAGGAATTCGTTGAGATTACGGGCTATTGGGTAGTTTCCCAACTAATCCAGCACCTATAGCCCATCACCCAACCGAATAACCATCATTTTTTCATATAAAGGAGGTGTTGGGGTATCATTCCTAGAAATAAGCATAAGAACATTGAAACTATGCCCATTTCACATCCCCTCCTTGCCCCATAAAATTGCAGCTACCTTGTGAAGTTTTGCATCAGAATTTCCCATTCTTTCCCTTTTTCCTCCATCATAGCCTATGCCATTTCCCTAGAATAAGTGTGAGAGGAGAAAGATACATGGAAGCTCAGTTGGAGCTTGGTGAAAAGGAGCCCAGATGATGCAGACCGCACCCTCTGCCTCAGCAAAGGCCCCTGCGCTGACCTCCCGGTCTTAAGGATCATTCTAATTCTAACTTCTGAGCTGAAGTGGCTCCTCCAATTATCCACTGGAATCCCCTTCAGATAATTGGCCCATAGGTCTTTTCTACTCCTCGCAGCTTCTAGGCCCGGTCACTATTCTCTTTACGATAGAAGAATAGAAAATCGGGTTTCGAGGTTTTCAAACTCCTGATGTCAAGGCCCTTTGGTTCCCGATATCCGATTTCCCGATATACTATAATCTTCGATCAGCCTCTAGGCTAGGCCCGTGGTCCACGCGAACTATTTCACATGACCTCCATCTTACCACCTTTCGGGATTTCGGGGTTTCTGATGTCGAGATGTAGGCAACCTCTTGTCCTCTGGATTCTTGACTCTTCGAATGTCCATGTGACGTCACTAGGATTCCCTTCCACCATAAAAATAATCAATGGCCATGATCAGTCACTAAAATCAATGGCTCCAGATCTCCCTCGGGGTTTCGCGACTTCAATTACCGAAGTGCTTTTACCTCCACTTTCCCCGATCTCTCGAAAGTCAATTCCCCGATATGACTCTTCTCCAGGACTTTCTCCAAAATTTGAGATCGATGCCTCACGTCCTCAAGGATGGACGGTCCTCGCCACTTGAGGGTTTTCACTGTGGAAATTCCCGATACCTCGTTATGGAGAGATGACATCAATAGGGTCCCACACGGGACTCTCTTTCCTTTAGGAAAATCGGACTTCACGATTCCGAAATGCAAGCCCTCCTTGTCTGCCTGACTCGTGAAATGTCGATCCCCAACTTCCCTCAGATTTATGACATGCGTCCCAAGTGGATGGATGGTTCAGATCAACCCTCGGGTTTTTCCAATTATATAAACCCAATCCACTTACCTATGTGAGTCCCGATGACCAAAATGCCGATGGAGCTTCCGATCTTGTCCACGTGTCCCAACTGATGGACGACTCTGATCATTTACGAGATTTCCAACATGGATTTTCCCGATCTCTTGCTCACAGAACTTCCAATTTTGAGAATGCTGAAATCCCGATGGCCACACCTCGAGTCGGACCTTTCCTCCTTCCGTTCACGAAGCTTAAAATTCATGTGACTCCTGGTCAATCCAACGGCTGGCGGGTATCTATGTGAAGATCCTATGGTCCACAATCTCCTGATCTTGAACCCCGGACGCAACCGTAACCTCCTTGCTTCTCTGGTATATCTGACGGCTGGCGGGATTTCACTAATCCTCCCCACATACTTCTGACAGTCGGCCTCTTCCCTTTGATGATTTCTACGAATGATCTGAGTGTTCTTCCTCAACTTCTCCACCATGCGCAAACTTACGATGCCTTTCTTAACACTTCCTTTTGCAACTTTTCTGCACTATCCTTAAATGGATTAGAAATCCTTATCCCTCCTAAGATTTCTCCCAACTCAAAGTCTTGTAGAAGAGTCTCGCATGCACTCCTTGTGACAACTCTCAGGCACTTCCAAGTGTTGAATACCTTCAACTCTGCACACTCCTGTAGTAGTAGTCTCTCAAACCTTACTTAGGTTTGCAACCCTGAGGCTTTACTTTTCCTGCGCACTCCTTGCATGGCTCCTGTGCCCAACTGCACTTCTGCGGAAATGAGAACAAATGCTACCTATCAGACCCTCGTCAGCGCACTCCTTATGGAACCTTGACTACCTCCTTGCATGAACTTTTGCTCAGATAGAGAACCAATTGCAAATCATTACCTCTTCCTTTCAGGCTTCTACTTAGAATTACCTCTTCCTTTCAGGCTTCTACTTAGAACATGAAATCATATACACAGCATATCAAAGCAAATGTATAATAGGAAGTAAACATTCATGAGCATATCATTCAACATCAATACACAGAGAACAAACACAAACCATGAATTTGAATCAACCTCTTTCTATTAATCCAAATGTCTGTACATGGGTGTTCTTACACAGATCTCTGCATGCTATTGCTCTTCCTTCTCCATAATAATGTTACAATGCACAACGAGGGTGTCTATATCCCGTTTCCATCTTGCGCTCTAAAACTGTCTAATCTAGAATTAAATTCTATCTACCTACATTAACTACTTTAAATGCCTCCTACCTACTAAGGACGAGAGTGAGTTGTTGAAGGTCTGATTACATTACACAAGTGCGTCTCTTCTTAAATGAATTCATTTAAGATGGCACATTAATCCAAGGGAATTTCAAAAAAAATTGTGTTGGTTCTTTCCAGTTGTCCATCGTCTTCCGCGCTAGCTCGCTTGATGTGGGAGATGTTCCTGCATCATACTCCCTTGCTTGAAAAATTTCATGGGCTCCTGTCCATGAGCTCCTGCATGGTCTGTCCATGCTTCAGAATCTCTGCTTCATTCTCCCAACTGGCATCTTCAACTGGATGGTCTTTCCACTTGACCAAGTATTCAAAGTATTGTTTTCTTCTGGTCTTCTTGCCAATTCTCTTCTCCAGTATTCTTTCTATCTGTGGCTTCTCTGGAACTGGCATCTTCTTTTGCCAATGAACCTCTAACTGTTCATCACTTGTTCTTGCTTCCTCGGCTTTGTATGGGTACAAATCTGATACATTGAATATCAGAGAAATTCCGATCACATCGGGTAATTCAATCTCATAAGCATTTTCCCCAATTTTCTTCAAGACCCTGCATGGCCCGATTTTCTTCATCTTCAGCTTATTATATGTTCCTCTCGAGAACCTTTCTTTTCTCAAATGTTCCAGAACCAGATCACCAACCTCAAACTGATGTTGTCTTCTATGCTGATATGCTCTTCGCTTATACTCCTGACTTGATTCCAGCAATCATTCCTTCACCTGGCTGTGAAGTTCCTTCATTGCCTCTGCGAATTCCTCTACACTAGCGCTCCTAGTCGCAGTCTGTTCTGAATCCCTCAGTTCAGAAATTCCTCTCGGCTACATGCCATAAACAACTTGAAATTTAATTTTCCCTGTGCTCCTGTTGACTGAGTCATTATAAGCAAACTCTGCCTGTGGTAATATGTTGTCCCACTGGTTGTGGTGCTCTGTCACCAAGATTCTCAGTAAGTATCCTAGACTTATGTTCACCACTTCTGTCTGTCCATCCGTCTGAGGATGATAAGCTGAACTAGATGCCAAGTTAGTTCCCAGATTCTTCCATAAGTTCCTCCAAAAATGCCCTATGAATTTTGTGTCTTGATCCGAAATTATACTCCTTGGTAAGCTGTGAAGTCAAATGACTTCTTTGAAAAACAGGTTCGCAATGTGAGTTGCTTCACTGGTTTTCTGACATGGGATGAAGTGTGCCATCTTGAAAAATCTATCCACCACCACAAAGGTTGAATCACAACCTCTTTGTGTTCTTGGCAAACCCAATACAAAATCCATGCTAATCGCATCCCACGGCCTCTCCGGTATGGGTAATGGTTGATAGAATCATGCATTCTGTCTCTTCCCCTTCGAATGTTGACAAATTCTACACCTGTCCACAAATATTTTGACATCTTCTCGCATTCCTGGCCAAAAATATGACTCGTTCAACTTTGCGAACGTCTTGTCATGGCCAAAGTGCCCTGCCAATCCTCCACTGTGTTTTTCCTTCAACAGATTCTCCCTCATGGAGAATTTTGGAATACACAGTTGATTACCTTTGAACAATAATCCTTCCTGAATCATATACTCTATCCACAGGCTTCTGTCTCTGAGAATTGGATTCTCAGCTGCTTCATACGCCTCCTTAAAATCCTGATCATCAGCGTACATGTTCCTAAGATCATCAAAACCCAATGTTTTGACTCTGAACTCCTCCAACAACAAACACTTCCTGCTCAAAGCATCAACAACTTTGTTAGCAGTACTAGAAATATGTTTAATCACAAAAGTGAAATTTTGCATATATTCAACCCATTTGACATGTTTCTGATTCAACTTTTCCTGTTGAGTCACAAACTACAGTGCATGATTGTCACTGTACAAGACAAACTCTTTCGGTATCAAGTAATGCCTCCATTTCTTCAGTGCCTGTATGATAGCATAAAATTCCTTATCATAAGTGGAATATTTCAAGTTTGGTTCATTCAACTTCTCCCTGAAATATGCTATCGGCCTGTCTTCCTAACTTAAGACTTCCCCTATTGCAAATCCACTTGCATCGCATTTCACTTGAAATGTATTTTGGAAATCTGGCAACACCAGAATTGGTTGTTCCGTGATTTTCTCTTTCAACATATTAAAACTCTTTTCAGCCTCTTCTGTCCAGTGAAAATATTTGTGTCTCTTTTTCACTGTATCCATCATCATTACACTAATTCCACTGAAATTCCTGATGAATTTTCAGTAGAAACTAGCCAATCCATGAAAAATTCTCACCTCGAATACATTCCTTGGTGATGGCCAATTCTTGATTACCTCCACCTTATCTGGATCCATCTTTAAGTCATTTGCCGAAATAACAAACCCCAAGTAAATGAGCTCTGTCTTCATGAATGAGGATTTCTTCATGTTTATCAACAACTTCTCCTGCTGCAATTTATGCATTACTGTAGCCAAATGCTTCAGATGCTCTGCCACTGTCTTACTGTAAACCAGTATGTCATCTAAATACACAATGACAAATTTTCCGATGAATTCCCTCAAGACTTCGTTCATCAACCTCATGAAGGTACTCGGCGCATTTGTTAAGCCAAACAGCATAACAAGCCATTCATACAACCCCTCATTGGTTTTGAATGTGGTCTTCCATTCATCACCCTCTCTCATGCGAATCTGGTGATAACCACTTTTCAAATCAATCTTTGAAAAATATTTGGCTCCACTTAAGAAATCCATAAAATCATCCATCCTTGGCAATGGAAATCTATACCTGATGGTTATCTTGTTAATTGCTCTTGAATCAGTACACATTCTCCAACCTCCATCTTTCTTTGGACTGAGTACTGTTGGAACAACACATGGACTCAAGCTTTCCCTGACCAAACCTTTGTCCAACAAATCCTGGACTTGCCTCTTAACCTCTTCATTCTCTTGTGGCATCAATCTGTACGCGTCTTTATTTGGCAAACTAGCTCCTGGTATGAGATCAATGTGATGACTCGCACTTCTGATCGGTGGAAACGAACAAGGTAATTGGTCCACTACAATGTTAGCGAAATCTTCCAGCAGTTCCTGAACCTCTTCTGGTAAATCATCCACTTTTGTGCTAGTCAGAACAATTCTAGGCTTTCTGACCACAATGAACTATGGATCTTCCTTCTTCTTAACCTCTGTAAGAAGTTCTTTCCCACCCATGAGAAGTACAGTGTTACTTACTTCCGGTTTCACTTCCTTATCCTTGATTGGAAACAACATATGAGTTCTTCCATTCTTCTCTAGGGTGTATATGTTCATTCTCCCATCATGAATCACATTTCTATCATATTTCCATGGTCTCCCCAGCAATAGATGACAAACATCCATAGGAATAACATCACATAAAATCTTATCATTATATCCTCCTATCTTGAATTCAACTAAACATTGCTTAGTGACGTTTACCTGATGTCCCTTTTGTAGCCATGAAACTCTATATGGACTCGGATGTTCAATCGTCTACAACTCTAGCTTTTCTACCATCTCTGTAGAAATGAGATTATCTGTGCTACCACTGTCTACTATGACCTTGCATACCCTGTCCTTGGTTTTGCAAGAAGTCCTAAAAAGTCTATTCCTTTGGAATGAACTCTCCACCTCCTTCTCAGGTGTCAAAAGGACTTTTCGCATCATCAACGATCTTTCGCCTTCATCATCTTCTACCTCCACATCTCGCCTCTGTTCCTCGATGATGTGAGTCTCTCCACCCTCTTTATTTTTATCTGGACATTCATAAGACTTGTGTCCATTCTTTCCACATGTGAAGCATGTGATTACTCCACCTCTTCCTCTTCCTCTTCCTCTAGTACGAGGAAAAGTGTTACTTTTAGCATAATCTCCTCTATGCTCAGTATGTTGCCTTCTCTATTCAACATATTGCTACCCTCGCCGTGAGGTTCCACCTCTCTCTGTCCATGTCTGAGGTTTCTTCCAGTCCTCCTTGGGCTTCTGATATCTATCCTGGGCAACTGATTTGCCTCTGGGCTGACTCTTACCTCAGCCCCTCTGACTTTGCTTTCGGCTCAACTTCTTTTCTTCTCTCAGATCCATCTGATAAGCATATTCCACCGTCTGGATGGTTACCATGCTCATCTCATCCTGAATCTCATATCTCAGGCCATTAATATACCTGGCTACTTTTTCATCATTGCTTTCATGATGACCTGCCCTGATGTTCAGCCTATAAAATTCATCAGTATATTCCTTCACTGACATCAGCTTCTGTCTCAGGTTCTGCATTCTCCTAAACAAAGTAATCTGATAATCCTTGGGGATGAATTTTTCTTTCATATTTGCAATCATCCTGTCCCAGCTCTTAATTTTCTGCTTGCCTTGGCAATGCCTATCCGCTTGTAGCTCATCCCACAACAATGCGGCATGTCCTTTTAATCTCATGACAACATGCTTGACCTTCTTGTCTTCTTCGACATATTCATAGTCAAAGTATGTGTCTAGAGCTCTAATCCAGTCTAGAAGCTCCTCTGCATCCAGATTTCCCTCATAAACTGGAATGTCCATTTTTGCCTTTGCACCCATTCTTGCGACAGCTTTAAGCAAGCTCTCATTTGCTGCATCTTCTACTGTGAATTCTTCTTCTCCATGTCCAACATCATCTTCATTTTCGGACTCACTGATATCTTCTATATCAGCTGTGCATTTTTGTCTTATTTCCATGTCCATAAGTCTGGCACGTATGTTATGCAGATCTCTTACTACTTTTGGATTCTGCACCTGTCTACCCCTTCCTCTGGACATCTCCCTTTCCTCCTCTGGATCAGGTGATTGTCTATCTCTTCTTCTCAGTGGCATGGTGAATCTCCCTTCAAAGAAGATTTTCTAAGCTCTGATACCAAAACTGATGCTGCGTATCAGAGTGATCTTTATCTCTTATGCCTCCCTCACCTGAAATATACAGACAAGAATCTAAGCTCTGATACCAAAACTGACGCAGACTGCACCCTCTACCTCAGCAAAGGCCCCTGCGCTGACCTCCCGGTCTTAAGGATCATTCTAATTCTAACTTTTGAGCCGGAGTGGCTCCTCTGATTCTCCACTGGAATCCCCTTCAGATAATTGGCCCATAGGTCTTTTCTTCTCCTTGCGACTTCTAGGCCCGGTCACTATTCTCTTTATGATAGAAGAATAGAAAATCAGGTTCCGGGGTTTTCAAACTCCCGATGTCAAGGCCCTTTGGTTCCCGATCTCCCGATCTCCATTTTCCTGATATACTATAATCTCCAATCAGCCTCTGGGCTAGGCTCGTGGTCCACACGACCTCTTTTCACATGACCTCCATCTTACCACCTTTCGGGATTTCAGAGTTTTTGATGTCGAGATGTAGGCGACCTCTCATCCTCCGGATTCCCGACTCTCTGAATCCCGATGTGATGTCACTAGGATGCCCTTCCACCGTAAACACAATAAATGGCCATGATTGGTCACTAAAATCAATAGCTCTAGATCTCCCTCGAGGTTTCGCGACTTCAATTATCGAAGTGCTTTTACCTCCACTTTCCCTGATCTCTCGAAAGTCGATTCCCCGATATGACTCTTCTCTGGGACTTTCTCCGAAATTCGAGATCGATGCCATGCCTCCTCAAGGATGGATGGTCCTCGCCACTTCGGGGTTTTCACTGTGGAAATTCCCGATGCCTCGCTATGGAGAGATGACGTCAACAGGGTCCCACACGGGACTCTCTTTCCTTTAGGAAAATCAAACTTCGCGATTCCAAAATGAAAGCCCTCCTTGTCTCCCTGACTCATGAAATGCCGATCCCCGACTTCCCTCAGATTTTTGACACGCATCCCAAGTGGATGGACGGTTCAAATCAACCCTCGGGTTTCGCTAATTATATAAACCCAATCCACTTACCTATGTGAGTCCCGATGACCGAAATGCCGATGGGGCTTCCGATCTCATCCACGTGTCCCAACTGATGGATGGCTCTGATCGTTTATGGGATTTCCAACATGGATTTTCCCAATCTCTTGCTCGCAGAACTTCCGATTTCGCAAATGCCAAAATCCCTATGGCCACGCCTCGAGTCGAAACTTTCCTCCTTCCATTCACGAAGCTTAAACTCTGTGTGACTCCTAGTTAATCCAACGGCTGGCGGGTATCTATGTGAAGATCCTACGATCCACAATCTCTTGATATTGAACCCCGGATGCAACCATAACCTCCTCGCTTCTCTGGTAGATCTAACAACTGGCGGGATTTCGCTAATCCTCCCCACAGATTTCTGACAGTCCACCTCTTCCCTTTGATGATTTCTACGAATGATCTGAGTGTTCTTCCTCAACTTCTCTTCCACGCGCAAACTTATGATGCCTTTCTTAACACTTTCATTTGCAACTTCTCTTCACTATCTTTAAATGGATTAGAAGGCCTTATCCCTCCTGATCTTTCTTCGAACTCAAAGTATTGTAGAAGAGTCTCGCACGCACTCCTTGCGGCAACTCTCAGACACTTCCAAGTGATGAATACCTTCGACTCTGCGCACTCCTGCAGTAGAAATCTCTCACACCTCACTCAGGTTCGCAACCCTAAGGCTTTACTTTGCCTACGCTCTCCTTGCATGGCTCCTGTGCCCAACTGCACTTCTGCGAAAATGAGAACAAATGCTACCTATCTGAACCCTCTGTCAACACACTCCTTGCAGACACTTCGACTGCACTCCTTACAAGAATTCTTGCTCAGATAGAGAACCAATTGAAACTCATTCCCTCTTCCTTTCAGACTTCTACTTAGAACATGAAATCATATACACAACATATCAAAGCAAATGTATAATAGGAAGTAAACATTCATGAGCATATCATTCAACATCAATACATAGAAAACAAACACAAACCATGAATTTGAATCAACCTCTTTCTATTAATCCAAATGTCTGTACATGGGTGTTCTTACACAACTCTATACATGCTCTTGCTCTTCCTTCTCCAAAATAATGTTACAATGCACAATGAGGGTGTCTATATCCCATTTAAATTCTATCTACCTGCATTAACTACTTTAAATGCCTCCTACCTACTAAGGATGAGAGCGAGCTGCTCAAGGTCTAATTACATTACACAAGTGCGTCTCTTCTTAAATGACTTCATTTAAGATGGCGCATCAATCCAAGAGAATTTCAAAAAAAATTGTGCTATCACTTTCCAGCTGTCCATCGTCTTTCGCGCTGGCTCGCTTGATGTGGGAGATGCTCCTGCATCAGCAGACCAAGTTCAAAGAGAATTCAACGATATCATTGTAAGTAAACTTTGTGATATCAATAAAAGGAATACTCTTTTTGTCCCACAATATGATGTTTCAAATATCTATGCTTGGTTTATGTTTTATACTGACATCTAACCCATAATTCATATATTTAGATGCATGTTTTTTAGTTTTGTTTTTATTTGTTTGTGAATGTAGGCCAGCCTTAGGAGTAGGCTTGTATTCAATGGATCTATTGAACACGAAAGTATCGACACCGGATGCGGAGTTAAAGGTAGAGTTACCGGATATTTTCACTTTGTATTTCATGCATGAATGTGGGGTATATTTAGGGTAGTTATAAAAATTAGGAGACTTTTAGATGCTTAGATCTGCCTACATGTTGAACCCTAATGTAGTCCATAGGGGGTTTTCCCGCTATAGCACCCATCCACTTGCATTTGCTGCAAAGAGAGGCTTTGTGTAGAGGCCACAGATGTGGAGGTGACCTTCTAATTCATGTGAGCATGGATTACAAAGAAGACAAACTTCCCGGTATATGATATGACCTTACTGCATTTCTTAGTATAGATTAAAGAAATATTAGTAGGCAACGCTACCTCTGGTATCCTATACAATTGTCCACCCAAATTAATAATAACACTGCGGTGTCTAGACTCATACACAACATGACACTTCCACAAATATGGTTGTCCTAAAATAACATCACAAACTTCAAGGGGAGAAATATCACACAGTACCTCATATTTGAAAGGCTTGATGTCATAGGGAATATGACACTATTGGCTGACACAGAGATATCTTCCTTGGTGAAGCCAACCGATGGTGTAGGGCTGCGAGTGTGGTGTTGTTGGTAGTTCCAGCCACTTGAAGACCTCTGCTGAAATCAGGTTCTTATGACTACTGCTATCGACAATGAAATGAAGCGGAACCCCCTTTACCCACATCTGTGAGTGAAAGAGGCATTCCCCTTCCTCTAATTCTTTTGGTTCGCTTGGCTAGACTTTGGTGGTAGAAACAGTGGCACTGGGTACAACATTGATAATTTGCTTCCCTCCTTTAGGATTTGATTAGGAATTAGAATTGGAGTCTGACTCGAAAGCCTTTAGTTCAGCCATGAGGGACTAATTGGAGTGACATTCTTTGGTGTTGTGCCAAGGGATTTTATGGTGCTCACACCATTTTTCCATGACCTTCTTCGTCTTCTCACTTCCCTTCTTATGATGTGGCTTGGACCGGTTGTCTTGAGGGTGGCCATATAGGCTTGGTACCTTGTTGTGTGGGTTGGGGATGCCTTTTCCCTACTTTAGCTATGAGGGGTTTGCAGATCCAAACTCTCACATTTTCTTCTTAAATTTATGCTCGATCTTGACAACATAGCTATAAAATGTGCACAATGAGGCGATGCCCAAAAAATCCATTTATGTTTGAATATATCTATGCAAATAGCCTCAATCTTTGAGCACCAGATGATGCTCAGAGTCTTTGATACCAAATTTGGTAAGTAGGTTATGGAAACTATTGGTGAAATATGGTATTGTCTAGTCCCTTTCTTGATATAGGGTGGTCCATCTGGTGTACTGCTCCTTGTAGCTTCCAACAGGGTAGTATTGTTCTTTAATGGGATCCCAGAAGGAATCCCATGTAGGGGTCACCAGAAACATTGCATATTACTCCACGGTACTTTGCTCAGAGTAAGTATCCCACCAGTATTTAACATGGGGAACGACCATGAGGAGTGTAAAAGTGATATTTTTCCTATCGGTAAAATTGCGGACCGGAAAATACCCTTCGAGCAAATTCAACCATTTATCTATAGCATCCACATCTATCAATCCTTCAAATAATGGAATATCAAAATTTACATGTACCTTGAAGGGGGTTTCATGCCCGCTTGATGAAGATTCTTCTCCTATGGGCAGTTGTCGCAATATCTACACGAAGTTGTCCATCATTTCATTCCTTTGTCACGCAAGGGCATCCTCGAGAAACATTTTAATAGGATCTCCTACTCCATCATCTTTCTTTTCATCCCCCGTAGTTTTTTTTTGGGCTCGGTGCGACCGATCTTATAATGGCTCGATTGGTTTGAGTCCTAGCTTATTATACCAAGATCTTGTTGGGGACATGCACAAAGAAAAATAAATGAAGAGAAGACTGCTCTAATACCACTGATCTGGATTAGGAGAAAAACAAACTGATTAACAAATTGAATACAATAAACACATAGATATGAATAATAACACAGATATCTAGTGAACAATATCTTCTATTGAATAATGAAATAGGTTGAAACTGTAAAACTGCAGTACTAAAACACTTGCTCGAATGATGGTAGCTATCTTTGATAAGAGATGTGGTTGCTACATGTATCCTTCTGAGAAGAATGGATTACAATGAGGCTCCAAAGTCATTTTTTATATTACTCATGAATTCAAAAACCCTAGACATCCAAAAACCTAACCCTAGAAGGTGAAACGCCAAAATTCATGTGGGCCCCTATGGGTAAGTTGGTGTAAGTTGGTACCTCAACTTCCATGGGTCGTAAATTTTTCATACGACCTTCATTTTAGGTGCGTGATAGCCCGTTGGAAAGGTCTTTCAGAGAGATATACATTCCGCTGTCAAAATCTAACTCTATCTACAGTCTGATTATGGCGAGCCAAAAAAAAAAACGTTTAGGGCCCCAAAACAGTCCCAGAAGTACATCAAGATGTGTTCACATGAAAACATACAAAATAATCCATTTGTATTAGGAGAGAGGCCACCAATATCCACTTGGAGGATGCGTGGGGCTTCAGACAGCCCCAGAAGTGTAGAAAACACAATTACAAAGAAGTACAGAAGAACTTGTTGAACAAAAATAGACAAGAGGAGCCAGTTGGAAAGGTGGGTGGCCACCAATATCCACCTAGATAATCCTGCCTTCTTTCTTGCTTGATTTGTTCTTGAAGTTTTTGGTGCCCTATGTGTTCAAGGAAATAGAGACTTCTAGAGTGTTTTCAGAAGAGGAGGTGATTATGAGAGCCCAACATCTTGAACTGATCTACTCTCAGTCTGACATGCTCTATGAGATATTTCCAAATGTGCCATGATATACTATCAATAAGGCCAAGAAAAATTATGGACCCCATGCCGACGATATTGTGGGCTCAGAAAAAATCAAGTGCATAGACCTATTGTCGAATCAATTGCAACAATTTTCGATACAACATACTGCATCCAACCAAACTCTGAGTTTGATTGTCCCCCCTACCCAGACATCGGATGTACATAATGTGCACTCAACAAATCCTAAGGCCAATCAGTAGACCAAGGGAAATAAGAAAAAATAGAATAATAAGGATAAGGGGGATAAAAAGGATACCAATAATTCTAGCAGGGGAAAAACAGAGAAGAAGAAGTTGAAGAATCCGTATAATATTTGCACGGAAGACCACCCAACTCATCTATGCCCTCAGCTTGCAGAAGACTAGAAGATATTAGCGTAGAAAAATACTTTTTTTTTGACGAACCCTTTTCCATAAGGGAAAAACATGGCTCAGGTTTCAACATCCACGAGTGCAGTAGGGGGCAGTCAAGGACCCCCCACACAAACCAATAATAACTCGACCGCAAATATTTACATGATGAATTCTGAGGCTCATTTAACGACCATGACCCAAGACTATAGAATATTGGAATCTGCCGAGAAGGGAAAGGAATCCACTAACCCACCAAATCCTCTTCAAATCGAGAAGACAACAGGATAAATGATGACTCGCATCCCTAAATGTGCGTTTAAGAAGGCTTCCCATAATCCAAATGTGAGGGCCACCCAAAACTACTCCATTGTAGAGGATCTGCCATAGACCCCTTGCGTGATGTCTTCTTTGGAAGTCCTATAGAGTTTCCCCTCTTAGAGAAAAGATCTATTGTTCTCCTTGGGAGTGGTAGAGACTATTAATCTAGGAGAAATAATTTTTGATCCAACCGACTTAAAACCCTATCTTCCTCACCACGTTGCCTTTCATATAGCAATGACTTAAACCATGAAATATTTTACACTGAACATTTTCCGTATAGTGGTTGATGAGGGTGCCTCAACTTGCGTGATGTCATTGGCATGTTGGAAGGCCATTGGCCAGCCTAAGTTGTCTCTGTCACCTACATTGATTACGACATTTGACGATCGATCGTTCAGACCACACAAAATTATTCCTTCCTTCCCTGTGCAGTTCGGAGGTAAAAGTGTGGGTGTTGAAATTGAACTGGTCGATGCACCTCTCAACTACAACCTGTTGTTAGGAAGAAGATGGACTTATGAAATGCATGAAGTGGTTGCTACAGTTTTTTGGGTCTTGTTTTTTCCTCACGAGGGTTGGATTGTGACCATTGACCAGTTGTCTTTCTCTCGTACTGACACTTCATCGGGGGCTTCCAAGGTCTCGATGATTGATAATCCACAGATAGGCACTGTCAACTTAGGTTCCAGTTTGTTTCCATCATTAATGGGAGCCTTTGATTACCCTTTTCCTTCTAGCGATGTGAGTCTTATAATAGTTGTTCCCGACCACCCGAGGGATACAATTTTACAAGTATCGTCATTTCGAACAAGACACTTTAACGATCTATGGACTTTAACTTCCCCATCAGCCTCGATGGAAGGGATAGGGAATTATGGCATGTCCATGCCTTTATTCGTGGCTGAGGTTTCTTACAAGATTGTCCAACAGACTTCGACCAACCTCGATTTGACTCCCGCATAGGAGTTAGATCCAGTTCTCAAGCCTATTTGGGCTCAAGATTCTCTTGCCAATCAAGATCCTTTAGACTTGGTCTTTCCCTCTGACGAGGTGATTCTCAAGGCTATGACTAGTCTCGATAGACCTTGGGATGAACGACATCACAGATCTTACTTCCTTCCTGAGTTAAGGAGAATAGAGGTGAGATAATTTGTTTCAACCTTGAATAGAGATAATTCTTGTCCTATCAATAATTTTGATACACACAGATTTTACATCAAGGGTAACATGGAAATCATTGCTACAACTATTCCAATTAATATCTCCAAAATCCCTGGCATTGTGTATAATTTTTTCGTCGGAGTGGATTTATCCCCCGAAGAGATTGGAACTTACATTGATTTATTCAAATAATTCTGCGACGTTTTTGTCTAGTCTTACGAGGAAATTATAGGCATCGACCCACAAATTGTCATGCATGAAATAACAACTTATCATGATGCCAAACTGGTCCGACATAAGCTTCATCCGGTAAATCCTCAAAAAGTGGAAGCAATCAAGGGAGAAGTAGAAAAAATGCTCAAAGCCAATTTTATCTACCCTGTATAGTTGATGGAATGGGTGTCAAACCCAGTTTCGATTAAAAAGAAGCAAGGCATGATTCACATGTGTATGGAGTTCCATGATTTGAATAAGGCCCATCCAAAAGATAATTTCCCTGCTACCCCATTTACGATCAGATTGTCTATGAGTGCATAGGTTGTGAGTTTTTTTTGTTCATGGATGGTTTCTCAACATACAATNATCAAACTCGAGGACCAACATAATTTTTTTTTATTTGTCCTTGGGGAACATTCGCGTATAGTAAGATTCCTTTTGTCCTGAATAATGTTGGAGCTACCTTTAAGTGGGCCATGTCATTTTCTTTTCATGACCTTAGAAACATAGTCGAAATGTACTTTGATGATCTATCATCACGCTTGTTGACGATGGAAAATGTCAACGTAATTTTGCTTGCAAAGTGTTTCTAAAGCCTATTATTATATAAGACTAAATAATTCTAGTAGGTGGGACCCCTTGAAATATTGGAGAGCAAACCTATGCATTTTTTATGTTGAGACAATGTGCGACACATGGATAATGAAGATCTTATGTTATTGGTTACAAAATGAGCTTATGAAAGGTTGGTTGTTTACATTACTATAGCCTATGATTTCATTAATGTCATTGTTGCATGTCCTTATTGCACCTGCATAACAAATATGTTAGTGAAAATTGCACAAAAGAAGTTTTGAGGAAAAGAAAAATACTATAACACATGCAAAAAGAGACCTAGCTCTACAATACGACATGCATAAAGTGTTGTTGATTATTCTTAAACCTCCGATAACAAATAAATGGCTATGAAATATTGTTAAGTTACATTTTATATTCATATGGTGGAAATTTTAGTGGCACATTTTGGCAAGGAGATAATACAATGGTTATGCATCGGTTGATGCAATCGGTAGCTAATGTGCATATGTTATAAACCATGGTGGCTCATGGAAGTAATGTCTTTGCATTTTTACGGTGATTATGTTGTTAGTGATGATTCTATTGTATAGTTGTCAAGCAATTTATTTGAGTTATGACATGGGTGGCGCATTTGGAAAAGTAACGATGCAAATAGTTAAATTGTGGAACTTGGATTATGTTATGGCTTAAATGTGTTTATATTATCAATGCATTGGTTGATTAATGGTGTTAATGGGGAATCATTGGCATTTAATATGGAGTAAATGTGATATGGGTGGAGGACACATGCATTTACTGCATGTCACCTTTACCCTTCCCTTTGGCCACCACCCTCGTCGAACTATGGTTTGATCCAGCTGTTGTGATTGCGCTCCAGAATTTTGGTAGGGTGAAACTGCTCGACCACCTCCCGTCTTAAGGTTTTGATTAACAGGTATATCTCTTTTGGCCATTCTTGACTTCACTATGGTTACGAAATATTTTTGGCTCAGTTGTGTGCGTTTGTGTTTGTCCTAAGTACTGTAATTGTGTGGATTTTTTTTTTTAGAATATGGATGGTTCTTCTTATAATTGTTTTGGGTTCATCGGATTTGGTGGTCTTCTTGAGTGTTAGTTTTGGTTACCACTACATTTGGTTAAAGGGTTTCAAATCATGGTTGGATGGTTGTCTTTGCAATTCTTTGGGTCTAATTAGAGCTCTATTTTCCTGTTCGGCCCTGTCAAGGAACTGCCTCTCGTTCACATCTGTCATAGTCCTCCCTGTGCGTACGCCTGTAGCCTCAAGGTTTCACTATAGTCCGTGCCTTTCTTCCTGTGATGACTACTGTGAAAAACCTTAACGCTCCAGAATGGAGCTACATAGGGAGTCTGTCGAGCTTGTTAAGTTGTTCCAGATTATTTTTGTCTATGACTTTGAACGCAGGCTCATCCATTGGTCGTATGGTTTTGGTTTTCGTCATTGCCTCTTTGATAGAGTATGCTAGATATAAACGAACTTAGTTGTTTAATGGAAGGGCCTCTGCCCGTTTCGATTGGGTGTGTGGGTATACATAGTTACCATGGCTTGTTTGGTCTATTGTTTGTTTTCTTACCACAGTGGCGAATTGTTTGTTAATGTACAATAACTAGTTTTTCACTTATGGTGATTTGGTTGATGGCTGGCAGTGGTTACAAGAATTTGGTGTTGTTCACACATGTCGCATCTTGTAGATGATGTTTTGCAAAGTAAATTATTGTACTGGATATATCCACTGCATCTTTTGTTGTTGGTAAAATAAGCGTGAGTATGCATGGCCTAGTTGCTCATAGGCGACTTAATAAAAAGTCCAGAATGATGTTTTTGAGTTATTTCATGGTCATATGTTGTTGTGTGGTCATTGGAAATATTACACTGTGGTATTCTCTTAGTTGTGCACCGTGTGCAGTATGGATGATTTATTTCTATGCTCTGCGATACCCACTGAGTTTTAAGTGTGTCATTTATTGCAATTGATAATTGTTGATGGCAGTCGTGTTGGATAGTTGGCTTGTCTTTTAAGTTGCATTAAGATGTTTTGTTTTACAGTAGGCATGGTTACATGGTTTCAGAAATTTACTTCTGCATAGCCTGTGTCTAAATGATGATTGTTGGTTGTATAGTCAATTTCCTTTTCAAATGTAGCATGTGAGGTTTTGAT
>SNQJ01S0065875.1:40325-62619 GCA_010110895.2 Picea sitchensis | reverse complement strand
AAATAGAAAGAGGAAGAATAGGAAGAATAAATCACCAACCTCTACGAGTCATGTTGAAGATAGGTTTTCAACCTCTATGAGTCATGTTGAAGAACAACACCTAGCCTTTGCAAGTCATGATGGGGAAAAAAAACCAACCTCTTCCAGTCATGTTGGAAACCAATCACCAACATCTATGAGTCATCTTAGAGATAGGTCGTCAACCTCTACAAGTCATGTTGAATACCAACACCTAACCTCTATAAGTCATGCTGCGGGGAAAAAACCAACCTCTGCTAGTCATGTTGGAAACCAACAACCAACCACTGCAATTCATGATGGGGGCACAAGTCTCGTCAATGTGAGTCATATGAGTGATATGTCAACAACCTCTGCTAGTCATGTTGGGGACAAGAAACCAACCACTGCCAGTCATGTTGGGGGCATTGATGTTGTTGAGAAACCTAGATGGATAGGATGTAAGAATAAGTTACCTTGGAAGCTTTGCAAGGAAGATCACCTTACTCATTTGTTCCCTGGACTTCTAGAGGCACAAATATTGTGGTCCCTGTCTACAAGATCTTCTGATTTTGAGTCTTCTGAGGTTTCTTCATGGCCTACTCAACCAGTGGTTGAGGAAGTGGTCGTGCTGATGCAATATTTAGTTGATCCCACTCCATTTTTGGGGGGTGATGTGCCTTCACACCATGTTGTGTCGCAACCTATTCAACCATTGGTTGAGGAAGTGTTCATGCCGATGAAATATTCGACCGATACCACTCCTTTTTGGGGGGGTTATGTTCCTTCAAACCATGTTTTCTCACAACCTATTCAGCTAGTGGTTGAGGAAGTGGTCACGTCGATGCAATCTTCAGCTGATCCCACTCTTCTCTTGGATATTGTCGAGTCTACAAAAGTGGTCATGCCAATGCAACATTTGACCAATCCCACTCTTCTCTTGGAGAGTGTCGAGTCTACCAAAGTGGTCACACTGATGCAATATTCAACTGATCCCACTCTTCTCTTAGGGAGTGATGTGTCTACCGAATATGTTTTTAGCATTTTGAGTTCAGTACTTTTAGAAGAAGGGGGAATTCTTCTCACTTCAATCACACCCCCTCCAAGTCCTAGGATGGTTTCCTTTGATTGGAATGACCTTGTTTAGCCTCATCTTCCTTCTTCTACACCCTTTCAAATAAGGGTTTCATTTAATTCAATTTTTGTCTTACCGATGTATTGTAGATGAAGGAGCCTCTGCAAGTATTTTATCATCCTCGGCTTGGAAATATTAGGGGTCTCCTGAGCCTGTGTCTTCTTCGCATGAGATATTGGATTTTGACATACGTCCTAGTGAATATTTGGGGATTCTTCCTCAGTTTCCTATCACGTTAGGTGAGAAGACTTTCCTTGTTGATATTATAGTGGTGCAAGGCCCGTTATATTTCACTATGATTCTCAGGCGTGATTATGTATATCCTATGAATGTTGTGGTGTCTATGCTCTTTTGGGTGATGCATTTCCCTCACAATGGAAGAATTGTCACTATCGACCAGTTGGAATATGATAATCACCATCCTAATTCGACTTTAGTTCAGGTTTCCCCTTTATATGTTCCTAGTATTTGTGTAGACTCTACCCTACCACAGGTTAATTATCTGGCGTCTTATCCTTGATGTTCAATTGCTCCTGAGAAAGAACTGGTTCACTCATCTTTTCCTTCTCAAGACTTGGTATCAACAATTGATCCTTTGGTTTATCCAATGGGTGCATGGGATCCCTTTCTTCCCCCTCTTGGTCCGAGTGGTCTTGAGTCTCCTTTTGAGTATGATCTCATTGTTTGTATATCCTCAATCCCTCATGCTTGTGATTCTTAATTGATAGACTCTTCCATTCCTGTCAAGAACATCTATTTTCATATGGAATATGGTCAGTTTTCTTCACCCTTTGGGACTGTCGACCCTCCTCGTTGACGTGATTTCTTGGATTTTGAATTTCCTTCAGATGAGGCTATCCTTGATCCATGACTATGGTTTCTATACCGTGGGAAGACTTACACTATGGTTTGTGTTTTCTTCCCTTTTGGGATACTTTTTAGTTTCCTATCAAAGAGACTCATGGTCAAAGCCTAGCAGCGGTATCTACCTGAGCTACTACCATGCATGAGCCATAAGGATTTCCTCCACGATACCATGAATGATAGAGAAATTAAATTGCATCATCATAGGAATAGATCCTACATTTGATCCTTTGAAAACCCTCCTCTGCATGATACTTATAATCACAACAACAAAGATGAGGACCAGACCATCCTTAGACTATATTTATTTGATGACTTTGACAGGTATCCACTTTCTGTGAGACAACATGAAGATCTCTAGTTTCTCTGGTTATTCATGAGTATGATGGAAATGGTAGCAATCCAAACGATGGCTCCATTCTACTGCTCACTAAAACAACTAACTTCACTAGAGAAGGTTCAACCATCCATTGTAGATCAACTCCAAATGTTTCCACACAAATTGACAAAGATGAGCCTGAACCCTCACTTAGTGAACTGACAAGTCTAAGTATCATCAATCTTGGTTTTTCTAGCATTGAGAAACCAGTTTGGCCTCCATGACCTCATATGAAACAAGTCTTTGTCTTCCCTGTCATATTTTAAAAGGGTTCTACGTCCTATGTTCATAAAATGATGTTCCATATGTGCGAAGAATAGGTAGACACCTGTTTTTTTTCACTGTCCCAGAATTTGAAAGATAAGGTTTGGAGGATGAAGTAGGAAAACAAGGATATAAAGACACATCATATTAAATTTCTAAATTATGGTCACAAGTTCTCTCATATTTTTCCATGCATGATCAAAAAAATATTAGATGAAGGATTGTTTAGTGTATGCATCAATGGGAAAATTGATTGCAATAAAATGCTAGGAGGTGTAGACCTGAGTGTTGATAATGTATTAAGTGATACATAAGAGGTTAGAAGGAAACCTACAAGGCTTAAGTTTTCACATAGAGCATTTATGGGCAGCCTATACCTCACCAAATATAGGACAATATATCCCACTTGGTTTGAGATGAAATTATGTTTGACAAATGAATGGAGCCCTAGAAAAATTTGTTTCACTTTTTATAAGATCCCTATGCAGTCTTGGATAGACTAATCATGTAGCATTTGGTGCCAAAATTTACATATGTTTGAATACATTGTTGAATTGCAGGTATCTAAGATCATGTTCATCCCATTAGTGATCATAAATACAACCCAAAAACATTGGCATTTTGACATTGCATTGTTTGATATGATGACTAATAATAGGAAAAGAAGTCATTGTATTAATGTTATAGTGGGAAAACCCCCCTACGGACTACACTAGGGTTCTAAAGTGCAGGCAGAGCTAACTGTCTAAAGTCTCCTACTTTTAACAACTATCTCGACAACACCCCACATTCATATATAAATTACAAAGTATAGGGATCCGGTAGTCTTATCTTGAACTCTATGTCCTGTGTCGATCCCATTGTGTTCGGTCACTTCTCGACTGCAAATATCCTCCCAAAGCTGACCTGCACTCACCAAAATACAAACAAGAAACTGTAAACAAGCATTCTATATATAGATTAATGGGTTAAATGTCATAACAAAATGTAAATTGTACATAGAGATAAAACACATCATATGGTGGGATGACAAAAGTGCTTCTTTAAATTAATCTCATAATGTCACTTACAAAATGAGATCGATGACTGCTCCTCGAACCCGGTCCTAGGCTCCTCTTCACCAAGCTCCAACTACTTCCACGTATCCTTCTTCTCTCACACTTCTCTCTAGAGAATAGGCATAGGCTTATGGATGAGGAAAAAGGGCAAGAATGGGGAATTCTGTCTCAAACTCACAATGTGGCAGCAAATTCTTGGGGCAAGGGGGGATTAGGAAATGGGCAGAGTTTCACTACTTTCATGCTTTTTTTTAGAATGGGATCCCAACACCTTATTTTATATGCCAAAAAGATAGTTATTCGGTTGGGTGATGAGCTATAGGTGGTCAATTGGTTAGGAAACTACCCAAAATCTCGTATTCCCTTGAAACTTTTTATTTTTGCAACTTTTGTGGGTATACGTGGGTTGTAATGGTGCAACTAGTGTTATAGGTGAATCCTCCCGTGGACAAGGAGATTCCCTCTTGGTCTCTAGACTCCTAAGGCCAAGATAGAAAAGTGCTTAACATGGACACTGACATCCTTTTAGATCTAATCAAGCTAATATACGAAGGAGAAGAAGAAAGAGATGTACCTTATTAACGACGTTTGTCCTTGCAAAGTCCAGGCTGAGCTTCGATCTTGAGCTCCCTGATAGGTCCTGTAAAAAAACAAAGGTACAAAGGACATCCTACTCTACTGAGAATAGCTCAAATATAGATCCATATACTGCAGACAAACTCATGTGGAACAATCATAAGTTTGAAAGAAACAGGCCAAGCAATGATATATTGATAAGAACAAGTAAAAGTACTTACAATCTTTTGATGAAGGTGCAACAACTTATTCTAGTTCTCCTTGTCCAACCCCTTTGCTCAAGTAATCTACACTGATTTCTTTGATGACATCTCCTCTGTTAATACCACTTACAAGATCATAAGTTTGGTATCAATCTCTAGTCTCCACTTCCCCTTTCACCCTGAGGAGGCCTCGTTATCTAACCTTGGAGAGGCCCAACAACTTGAGAGATATTTGGGATAATTTGAGGATTCTTCTCCTTCAGTTGAGGATATTCCCTAATATCATTCCTTGACCTTCTATTCAAATCCAACCACCTTTATAAATTGAGGGGATTCTTCCCCGTTTTAGCTCAACAAACCAAAAACTCGCTCAGAAAAGGTAGTGCTCCCCCAAAAGGGTGCACAGAGTGCTCAAATGCTACCCCAAAGAGGCCCAGGTGATCACTCCTCTCCAAAATCCATGTTTTAGTGGATTTTCCAATGGAAAAAGGTTTGTATTCCTTGTCAACTAATTTCTCTTCTTCAAAACTAGTCTTTGAGGTGTCTTAAGTGTACTTATGATGTCATTAGAGGCATGACATAGGCAAGATGGAAGTATAATTTTGTAACACTTGCAACACTTGTGGTCAAGATGCGACACTTGCGGACAAGATGTGACACTTACAACACTTGTAATGACGACACTTGCGACACTATCGAAGTGAGTAATTTTGATGTGTAACAAATTGCCCCCAAAAGTGCGAAGTCAGAAGACGATGATGACTGAAGTACTTTGTAGACTTTTTTGAGCAAGGTTATGGACACAGAGAGACTGGAAAAAGCTTCACAAAACCATCAAACAAATATTATGACATGTTTCAAACCCAAGGTAGGCATACCTATGATTGAGTGATAAAGAATTGTTAGGTATGGCCGCCTTAAATACACTGTGGATCCATAATTATATTGATAAAAGGTATAGCCACTGAAGATACAATGTGGATATATACTCCTATGACCTGAACTAATCGTAGCCATGAAGAATACACAGTGGATTTACGAGATGACAAGACATAGCCATGACCAATACAAAGAGGATCTATGTTACAGTATATGTGTCATAGCTCAAAATAACTCCTTCACAACCTAGGCAAAGTATACATACGAGTGAAAACTCAACCCAGGGTCTTCTTACCGATCCCGATGTAGTATGAATCTAACCATGTGAATAGATTTCCTGATGTCAAACATGGCCAAAACCACTTGATTACCGGTCAATGATGTAAACCATTAACAAGCATGAGGGAGATCACCATTGATGTCGTTGATTCCCAAGGTACTCTAGTACATTCCAACGAATGTGAATGGATGAGATAAAGTCGAACATCCATGGAATCCTCTGATCATAGGTCAATGATGTAAACCTATTTTTGGACAATAGGAGGCCTGCCATTGAGGCATGCAGGTCCCAAGGTACTAACTATTTTCTAAGTCTAGTTCCTGGATAATGTGTTGAAATCGACAGGAATAGACTCGTCGAAGGAGGGACTTGATGTATCCTCCATCAATGACATGAAACTAACACATAGATGTAATTGGTATATCAAATGAGCATGGACTGACATGGGTATCAAAACATGATATTTGTGATGGTTGACTCTTGAGGCAGATGCTTCCCTTGAACACCGAGGCACAACAACAGAAACGTGACATGGACCAAAACTTGATGATGCAGTGGATGTTGTGACTTTCGTCAGGTGACCCAAAGGAGTAAAATAAACTCAGAGGATTGGCTCAGTGCAGAGGTTTAATGGATTAAAATGCATGCAAATACAAAGTGTCGTGTTCAAGGGCGACTGTAAGAGCTACTGGTAGTGTTCTCAAAAACTACTTGGCTTGCTTCCTTCAATTTCCCCCCCATCCAAATAGACGAGTACCTCTTTTTAATTTAACGAGCTCGAGGAGGGTAACACATGATCGATATAACTCACCTTCAGTAAGTCCCTCTTCCTTTGTTTAACAAACTGGAAGAAGTAAGCGTTCAATCCCGTATGGGCCCTTCAATGTATGATTGTTTAACGAGTCCATAGAAGGTAAACTCAATGGTTTTTCATATTTAGAGAGTCTGAAAACAACTTAAATATGACTCCAATGTTGTCATTTTTCGTAATGTTAGTCTTGCGAGGCTGAAAAAGAGATAAATTACCACTCGAAAGACGCCCTTTCAAACCTTTTAACGAGTGTGAAAGGAGTCAAGATCACTCCACAATCTTTTCATGTTTAGAGAGTCTGAAAAGAGCTTAAAGACGACTCTAATGGGTTCCTTTGTCGTATATCCATGCGAGTCTGAAAAAGTGATAAAAGTATACTCGGTTACATTCTCATGTTTTTTCGAGCACAAGAAAGAACAAAGACTAAGCTCGGTATGACCCCAGCTTGAAATCTAGTGGCTTAACTCTAGAATGATCATCAAAGGCTGGAGACATGCCCTCCAAGCTTCAATTCATTCACCGACTGTGAGGTTGTCACCAATTTCTCTACTAGACAGAGAAAAAGGATAAGAGTGGATGAAAAGAAGGTTCAAGAGAGGTGACTGTTTCATTTTGTAACGAGCTTGAAATAGGAAAAGAACTATGCTCAGGGCTCCGGGTTCAATCCCCAGATTTTTGTTTCATTTTTTAATGAGCTTGCTACAAAGAGGAAAACTATGCTCAAAGATTCTATTTCATTTTTTAATGATCTTTCTCCAGAGAAGAGAAAATATGCTCGTGGAATCTCCTTGATCATGCCTTACAAGAGAATAACTCTCTGGAAGGACACCATGTCAAGGGAGAAAACTCGGTCATGACTTCCAAGAGATCTTCACTGGATGGAAGAAGAATGCTCCGGAAGGAACACATGTCAAGGGTCTCATTAGGGGTAAGGATATCATGCTCCAATATCCCTACCGAAGATATCACCATGTCAACTACCGGATCCAAATCATCATAAGTGGAAGTCATGGGAGACGACAAAAAATCAACATCAGGAGAGAAGATAGAATGTATATCTTCACAAATTTCTTCACGAGGGGGAAGAAAAGAGGATCAGTGATGGTTATCATCCCGAGGTAGCTCGTCAATTCTCAAAATTTCCCTAATAGATTCATCAGAGGAAAAAGTTTGGGAAATGTAGTCAATCGCAGATGACAAGGAATTTAACCACGATGGCATCGAATAACTATCAGGTGCCAATAGATGTTGGTCATCCGAAGAGGGAGAAGTGGATTGGGTAGCAAAATATGATGTTTTGGCTAGACTAAGTGGAATTGTGTCACCTAGAACATCGAATTCCAAGGGACTAGGTACAATCCAAGGGTCATATGATTCCAAAGATTGATAAGTCATGGTTGAAATCATATCGACGGTGGAAATATGATGTGTAGTTGGTGGAAGTGGCATAAGGAAGGTACCCGTAAGGCTAGAATATTTCAACAAGCCAACACCAATGCTTTCATACATGATCTTGTGGTCTCCCAAGAATGGCATATTGTTGGTAGCGGGAGCATGAGCGTCAGGTGTACAGAAATCTAACTGATCGACAGTGACAATTTTGCCTTGATGAGGGAATTGTACACATCGAAACACCGACGAGGCAATGACAGTCATAGCATAAAACCAACTTCTTCCAAGTAATAAGTTGTAATTGAAGGGATCATCAACCACCTCAACATCAACAGTGACGGTTTTTCCACCCAACTAGACGGGTAGGGACTGTAAAAGCCCATGGGGAGGAAAACCTCACCCATAAAATGCGTGTAACATCATTGGGGATTTGTTAAGTGCGGGTGATTTTAAAATTTTCCAACATGCTAAAGACATGACACAAGTAGAGGCTCCCTCATCCAAAATAGTTCAGTGGATTTGTTGATTGTGAACAACAACATCAAATTGGAAAGCAAGTTGGTGGGAGAGTCGAGATGTATAATTGTCCAGGTTAAACATGATATGGTTGGATGACTCAGGATCAACAATGCCAATAGTAGCCAAGAGAATTCTACATTGACTGGGGCAGTTTTGTAGAACTTCTAACGCAAACATAACACATAGTGCTTGAGCCAAATATTCAACAATATTGTAATTCTGGGCAGCACATGAACTAGGATTAAAGGTAGATTTACGGATAGTGCTCTTAGGAGGGTGTAAGATAGAGTCGAACGTAGGTTTATCAATTTGAAGTGGTCCAGACGGAGGATTAATTGGTGGAGGACTAACGGAGGACGTTGATGGATCTAGTAAAGTATCAATACCATTAGTGACTTTTCCTTTGTCAGGTTTAACCGATGTGTCGTATGTATTAGAGTGAGTGGTCAAATTAATCCCATTAAACATATAAATATGTGCAATTTTCGAGGCCTCATCATGAGGATGGATAGAACTGCCCCCAGGAGAGGAGGTTTGGGCAACCATGGATTATTGTTGTGGAAAAGGATGAGTAAGCATAGCAGGTTGTGAATTTCCCTGGAAAAGTTTGGCCACTTCACCTTGATGTGGATAGTATCGAGTGTAGTGATCATCACCACAAATGATACATGGGAATTTCAGTTTCTGTTGTGGTTTCTTTTCGGTAGCAGGTGTTTGAGATTGATTTTTTGGTTGTTCATTTTTATTAGCATTTTTTGATTTATTTTTTGCCTTTTTCTTACCTCCATATTGTTGTGAAGGGGAAGATTGAACTACATTCACCTTAGAGGTCTGAGTTTGGGGGGAGGTAGAGGAGAGTGTGGTCAACTGGGAAGTAGATTGAGTTTTGACAGAACCGATAACACCGTCTGCATGAGATGTGGATGATGGCTTTGATGGATCAGCATTAGCTCGAGTAGCATTCAGAAGAAACTCATACAAAGTACCAAATTGTGAATAAACCAAATCTAAGTACTGATCCTGAGCAATGGATTATTCCTCAGTGACTGTGCCACCCATAGCGACATCACGAGCGATCGAGGGTAAAAGTGATTTAGTAAACCACTCCACCAATAATAGGTCAGGAATGATTTCTTTGATCATCCTTCGTCATCATCTCCACTCATGAATATGGTCAGAGATATGCACGGAGTCAGTTTGATGAAGGGAGGTCAAGAGTTCAGTACCCATCTCATAATGAAAAGGTATTTGAAACTGCGTGAGGAAAGACATGGAAAGGGAGTTGAAATCATGAAAAGAAGCACGTGGTAGTTCAATATACCACTTTGCTACAGAGCCCATAAGTGTTCGCTGGAAAAGATGAAAACTTATAGAATCATCCATGAGGGAGTTTGATGAAAACCACAAATGGAAATTCATCAAATGGTTATTTGGATCTTCTCCAAATTTTCCATCAAATTTCATAATATTAGAAGGAAGTTCAACTGGATTAACTGGCCAAACCGGTGAATGAAAAATAAGATCATTGATTAACCGAGACAAGTCTGGGAGATCTAGAGTCACAAGGAAAGGTAGTTTTCGATTAACTTGTGGATGATACTGGTGTGGCACAGGAACACCAGTATGACTATATACTGGGTTAGGTGGATAATTGTAACCAGTAGGTCCTCCTACATACGGTTGCTACTGACCAGGATAAGCAGGATTCGATGATGGCTGAGAAACATTTGTATAACCCAGTGGGTTATAAGCATTATAGGCTGGGTGATTTGCTTTCCCATAAGGAGGATAAACATGTTTCCCTTGAGGAGGGTTAGAAGTAGATCCCGAAGGCAGATACACATTAGGGGGAGGCTAAACATTAGACCCTTGGGGAGGATAAGGTTGTTGTCCTTGAGGACTCCAGGTGATGTTTGGGATGCCCGGATAAGGTTGTCCATAAGATGGTCTAGAAGGAATAGGATTTAATACTCCTACTTTTGGGTTATGATATGAGTGCCCCCCAGCATGGGGTTGGGTAAATTTTCCTCCCGAAGATACTCCCTATGATTGTGAAGTGTTTCCAGCAAACAAAGGTTTCCCCCCTGCCAGCGGTGGATTAATGATCGGGTTATGACTGGCAAAGGGAGGTTTCCCTCTGGGAAGAACATGAAAAGGGGGTTGTCCCTCGGGAGGAGTAGGCCCACCATAGGATGGTGGTCTTCCAAGAGGGATAGGTCCGCTAGATGGTGGTTTCCCTCCAGTCGGTTATACTTGGCTAGAAAGGGTCTGCATTCTCTAGTGCAAATATGTCCCAACAAGATCGTGTGGAAGATGTGGAGCTGTAGAGTGAAAGTTTATAAAAGTGGGGGTAGGGATAGAAGTGCCTTGGGAATGAGTAGAGGTGACGAGTCCAACATTAGGATGGACTTGTGCTGACGTAACAATAGGGTTAATGACCTGATCGATGGGGTGATTCATATTTTGACCGGATGGTCCCGTTTCACTAGGAGGGTCATGAGGATTAAAGGGTTGTCGAATGGATTCAAAATGATCATAGAGATCACGTCCTGATGAAGTCCTCCATACAGAATGAGCATGCGTGGGATTTGTATCTACTATAGTGGTAGGATGAATAGGAGTCCTATACTCATCACCAAATATTGGTTCTGTGGATCCCATATATGTTTCGGTAAATTTTCTCTCAGGTAACTATGGGACCTCTTCGTCTATTACATTACCAAGGGAATATAAACGAAGAAAAAGTGGTTCGAGAGAGGTTTCTATCAAAAATGTAGTGCGAGGAGTTGGATTCTCAATTGTAACCAAAGTGCCTTCTTGATTGTTTAACGGAGGAGAAACAACACTCCCAACATCATATTGATTTTCTACCTTTCTACGGTAGTTTTCTTCTGGAGTGTTAGGAGGTAAGGGTTGGTAGCCTTCCGGAGGCATCGCTTGCATCCTACATGATCGACAAAGACCTTTATTATCTATAGGATCAATTTTGGAGAATAACAGTACACACTAAAAATCTAGGGCCAACTAATGAAAAGAAACAACATACGCTAATAAAATCTAGGAATCAAAACCAAGCAAACAAAACTTCTCTCGATGATCGTATGAGTTGGTGATGAAATCCAATGTCATGTGATCAAGTCAAGAAGGGGATAGGATATGGTGGAACAGTTACAATGGTGACCTTCTTAACGAACTTTCACCTTGGTGCAAGATTTCATGCAGTAATTGTGGATTTACCCTCCAAGGAGCCCGAGTGAGTTTGACCAATGTTTGTTCCAGGTACAGTGAGACTTACCTTCACCGTCACCTCGTGTAAGTACCTAAAGATTATGGAAACTAAAGAAACCAACTTGTAGTCAGCCCCTGGGCAGGTACAGTCGACAGTCTGATCCAAATGTATGGACAAGATAACAAGTTCAAAATCAACTCGAGAGGCTCCCACACATAATCGTGGGTATACCCTCAAGTGACCCCCAATATACGATCCAACCACTACAAACAGTTGAACCACGGAGGGATAATCTCCGTAATTCTCCCAAATGTGACCTCGTGCATAACCCCTGTGTGAGAGGAGGATCCCAGAAAGCCTATACGACAATTGGATTTGCTCTCCCTATCGCAAGATGCTAATGTTTGTTTTGAAAAACTTTGGAGAGTTTCACTCATAGCCTAATCCAAAGTGCTAATCCTAGTCTAATGTTGGTGGAAGATCCTAAAAACAAAATGTTCCAGATAATTTTTAATTAGCGATGATTTTACAGCTATTCTTTACTCAAGGGTGTATGAAAGTGAAACTGATGGTATTGTGACTCAATTCCCAAAAGAAATGCATAAGAAAATGATAAGCAGTCTTGTCTTTCGATAAATTTCTATTTAAGGGAGAGAGAAAAAGTTCTTTTCACTATCAAACACTAAGATGCAACCTCCTCATACAATTGTTTTTCAATCAAATCCAATGTAATGCTAAAAATTTCAGAAATTCCTTCTAATATCCAAACCAATCACTACAATATATCCTTTTTCTTATATGTGAATGATAATCAGATGTGAAACTTCTAATGTCAATCAGACTTCAGGATTAAACAATCAGAAGCAATCCTCACACAAATAAAAAATGCACTCTCGTTGTGAATAAACAAGAAAGACAAAGATAACCAAGTTGGCAAACAAGAACCAAAAACCTCAAACAAAAGAGAAATGCTGGAAAATTTACCTCAAAGATCAAGTGAAAAGTTCATGGACCTTTGGATTTCCTCACAAAAGCTTCCACTCAGTCAGATAAATGAGGAGAAAACAACAAGTTAACTCTAGGTCAGCACAGACAAAGAGTGACTTCAAGGCAAGGAAAGAAAATGTCAAATTCCCAAACCAAAGAGGATCAATTCATATAAAACATGGTGTTGAAGGCCAAGACCAAGATGTAATGAGAATATGAGACTCTAAGCAAGTGCAGAAAACAAAAAATGAACCTAGAAATTGAAAACCTAGAGGATTTTTCACAGAAAAGGGGGTAGTGCTCTAGTGTAATGGGCACCAGATCATTCAAGCACTCTATGTAAGACCACTAGGGGGTGTTAACGCTTTGATAGCAAGGGAAGGGGAGCGATCTTCTTAAAAAGTTCAAAACAATGCCCAAAAACTCAAAAAATCAAGCAAGCTCAACAAATCAGGGTGATCATGATGAAATAAAGAGTCAATCAAACAAATCTAAGAATCAAAGACAGTATGGAGAAGGTCAAATGAGTGGGCAAAGGGAAAAAAAAATATCTAGGAATGGAAACAAAAATCAGAGCTCCTCCCCAGTGGAGTCGCCAATTTTTGTTACAGGTGAATCCTCCTGTAGACAAACAGATTCCCTCTTGGTCTCTAGACTCCTAAGGCCAAGACAGAAAAGTTCTTAACATGGACATTGACATCCTTTTATATCTAATCAAGATAATATATGAAGGAGAAGAATAAATATATTTACCTTATTAACGACGTTTTTTCTTGCAAAGTCCAGGCTAAGATTCGATTTTGAGCTCCCTGATAGGTCATGTAAAACAAAAAAAGGTAGAAAGGACTTCCTACTCTACTGAGATTAGCTCAAATATAGATCCATCTACTATAAACAAACTCATGCAGAACAATCATAAGTTTGAAATAAATAGGCCAAGCATTGATATATTGATAAGAACAAGTAAAAGTACTTACAATCCTTTGATGAAGGTGCAATAGCTTCTTCCAGTTATCCTTGTCCAACCCCTCTACTCAAGTAATATACACTAATTTCTTTGATGACATATTCTCTGTTGATACCACTTACAGGATCATAAGTTTGGTATCAATATCTAGTCTCCACTTCCCCTTTCACCACGAGGAGGCCTCCTTATATAACCTTGGAGAGGCCCAACCACTTGAGATATATTTGGGATAAGTTGAGGATTGTTCTCCTTCAGTTGAGGATATTCCCTAAGATCATCCTTGACCTTCTATTCGAATCCAACCACCTTCATAAATTGAGGGGATTCTTCCTTGTTTTAGCTCAACAAACCAAAAACTCACTCAGAAAAGGTAGCGATCCCCCAAAAGGGTGCACATAGTGCTCAAATGATCCTCCAAAGAGGCCCAGGGAGCGCTAGAACTCCCTGACAGTGGGTAAGGGAGCGCTCCTCTCCAAAATCCATGTTTTAGTGGCTTTTATAGTGGGAAAAGGCTTGTACTCCTTGTCAATTGATTTCTCTTCTTCAAAACTAGTCTTTGAGGTGTCTTAAGTGTCCTTATGATGTCATTAGAGGCATGACATAGGCAAGATGGCAGTATGATATTTGTGACACTTGCAACACTTGTGGTCAAGATGCGACACTTGCATACAATATGCGACACTTACATCACTTGTAATGACAACACTTGTGACACTATCGAAGTGAGTAATTTTGATGTGTAATTGCTAGCATACATATGTGGGCAGTAATGGTGCAGTTAGCATACATGCGCGGTCAATAGTGGTGTAGGGTGCGTACATCTTCAAAAAATTGGTTTTTAGGAAGAGCTATTCAGTATTGGCTTGGAAAAAATAGTAAGTAAGATGGCCTACTTCTAGGTATGCATGTCTGGTGCAAACTAGGGTTATAGAAAATGCCCCCTAATGTGTGAGGTCAGAAGAGCATCTGATGGCTGAAATACATTACAAATATTTACCAACGTATGAAGCGAATGAGCTTGAGACCAGAGTTTAGGAGGTGCCATATGCAAAATAACAATTGTCTCACCGAGGTAGGCATACCCATGCTCGGGATGAAATAAATCATGGTAGCCAATTAAATACACTGCAGATCCATGTCATATAACTATATAAAGTGTAGTCGAGAACAATACACATCGGGTCTACATCTTAAAATCAAAAGATATACATGAATAGTATCCATCTTCAAGAATATAACGACACCTGATGGTTGGAGATGAGGTCTTCAGATCTTGAGAAACAACTTCAAGATCTTCCAAAGTTGGGTAGGAGTGTAATGTAAGTGTACATCTTCACTACCCAGAGGTATTCGATGGCTTGTCAGGGAATAGACAAGAGGATATTGGTGATCAGGTAGAGAACTTCATTGATTTTGAACAAAGACATTGATTGGAATTTTGGGATGCCCGGGTATGAGAACAAGAGACAAACTGCAGAAGGGCCAACTCAAGTTGGGTAAAACTTCCCTTGGATAGTAGCACGATGAATGATGAGACTTAGGCATCATGACATTGACATAATTTTATGATGCAGGAGGCAACACAAACTCTCCATATGTTTGGAAGAACAACCAAATGGAGGAGGACACAACTCTATGTTATGAGAAAAACTCCCTAGGGTCATATTAAATCCCAGAGCTTGACAAATAAAAAAAGGATGTGCTTTGTCCAAGGGTGACTCATTGTGCTGCCATAAAAATAAAATACTTTTTCCATCCTCTTTTTGGGGTATATTTGATTTTTTTGTCTTTTTCAATATTTTGAAAGCTTGAAAAAGAATAAGAGAATGCTACTTTACAAAGGAGGAACAAGTGTCACAAACATACTAGTTCCAAGCACGAGGAAAACACTGATGCTCAGAGAAAGGAAACATGTGCAGGAAAAGGACATTCGAGAAAATTCCTCCATGGGTCAGGGTGTCAAGACACAGAGGAAAAGTGCGACAAGGCTTTCATAGAAGGCATGCTTCAAAGGTTCAGTTGAGAGCCACATGGAGCCAGAATTAGGCCAAATATGCAAGAATGAAAATGTGATTAATAGGACACAATGATAATTCCCTTTAATGTAGTTTTAAATGAGCCCAGAGAAGGTAAGATCGATGGTTTTTCATTTTTAGAGAGTTTGAAAAAGCGCAAAAGAAGACTCCACTGGGGTAACTTTTTCGAAGATAGTCTAGTCAGTTCGAAAAAGGGATAAATTAGCACCGAAAAGACGTATATTCAAGACCATTTTAATGATTGTGATAAAGACAAGATCACTTGGAAATATTTTCAATTTTAAGGAGTCTGAAAAGAGCTTAACTATGGACTCACTGCCTTTTTCTATATTTAGTCTCCTTAGCCCGAAAAATGTGAAATTTACTGAGGAGAACTCTCCCAGTGAGACGAATCTCCCAAGGTGTACCTTTTTCCTCCTTAATCTACAGGCTGGAAAAAGGTGTAAACTTATGCCAGTAGATGTTTTTTTTAACCAATTAACGAGTGTGAAAGAACAAGGTCACTCAACGATATTTTCAACTTTAAGGAGTCTGAAAAGAGCTTAACTATGGACTTCGTAATGGATGTTCTTCTAGACCAGTTTAACGAGTGTGAAGAAACAAGCTCACTCTGTGATCTTTTCACTTTTAGGGAGTCTGAAAAGAGCTTAACTATGGACTCCATGGGGGTTCCTTTTTCATAAATTTAGTCCCTCGAGCCTGAAAAAGGGTTAAACTTATACATGAGAATACTCTTCTAGAGAACCAATGCTCCTAGAGTATACCTTTGTGCATACAATTGACCATCCGAACCGAAAAAGGGGTAAAATACCATCGGACATACGTGCCTTCAAATTTTAGTTTGGCGAGAATGAAGGGAAACAAGATTGCTCAACAATCTTTTCATGTTTAGAGGGTCTGAAAAGGGCTTAAAAGAAGACCCGTAGAGGTTATTTTTCTCAAGTAATCCTGACGAGATCACTCATACCAAGAGGGGGAAGAAAGGGCTCCCATTCCCCCATTGGATAAACTAATGGATCAATTGTTGAGACTAAGTCTCAAGAAAGAAAACATGATTTCATAGGTTCCTTCTCAGAACCAATTGAACACCGAGGATAAGACGCCACATAATTAACCCGTGGCGGGGTAGAGTCTACACGAAAACTAGAAACATGTAAATGGATATTCTCAACTAATGTTGAATTAGGATGGTGATTATTAGATTCCAGCTGGTCGATAGTGACAATGCTTCCATTGTGAGGGAAGTGCATCACCTAGAAGAGCGTAGACACCACAACGTTCATAGCATATAAATAATCATGCCCGAGAAGCATATTGAAATCTAACGAGCCTTGCACCACTATAACATCGACAAGGACAATATTCCCACCTAATGAGATATGTAACTGAGGAAGAATCCCCAAATATTCACTAGGACATCTGTCAAAATCCAACAACTCATGTGAAGCAGACACAAGCTTGGGAGATCCCAAGACTTTCCAAACCGAGGAGGATAAAATACTTGCAGAGGCTCCTTCATCCATAATACATCAATAAATGTTTGTTGAATTAACTTCAACTCTTATTTGAAAAGGTGCAGAAGAAGGAAGACGAGGATCGACAAGGTCATTCCAATCGAAGGAAACCATCCTAGGACTTGGAGGGGGTGTGCTCAGAACGAGCAAAATGCCCCCTTGTTCTAAAAGTATTGAACTAGAAATGCTAAAAACATATTCGGTAGACACATCACTCCCCAAGAGAAGAGTGGGATCAATCGAATATTGCATTGGCGTGACCACTTTGGTAGACTCGACACTCTCCAAGAGAAGAGTGGGATCAGTCGATGACTGCATCAACGTGACCGTTTGGTAGACTCGACACTCTCCAAGAGAAGAGTGGGATTAGTCGAACACTGTATCAACGTGACCGCTTTCTCAACCAATGGTTGAATAGGCTGAATAGGCTGCGAGACTACATGGTCTAAAGGCACATCACCCCCCAAAAGAGGAGTGGGATGAGCCGATGACTACATCGGCATGACCACTTTATCAACCAATGGATGAATAGGCTGCGAGACTACATGGTCTAAAATCACCTCACCCCCCAAAAGAGGAGTGGGATTAGTTGATGACTGCATCGGCGTGACCACTTTCTCAACCAATGGTTGAATAGGATATGATATTACATGGTCTATAGGTACCTCACCCCCCAAAAGAGGAGAGGTATCATCCGATGACTACATCAACGTGACCACTTTCTCAACCAATGGTTGAATAGGTTGCGACACTACATGGTCTATAGGTACCTTACCCCCCAAAAGAGGAGTGGGATCAGCTGATGACTGCATCAACATGACCACTTTCTCAACCAATGGTTGAATAGACTGTGAGGAAACCTCGGAAGACTCAAAATCAAAAAAGCTTGTAGACAGGGACCACAATCTTTGTACCTCTGGAATGCTAGGGCACAAATGAGTAAGGTGATCTCCCTTGCAAATCTTACAAGGTAACTTAGGTTTACATCCTATCCATCTAGGTTTCTCAACAGAAACAATGCCCCCAGCATGACTGGAAGTGGCTTGTTTCACATCTCCAACGTGACTTGCAGAGGTTGGTGATGGGTCAATAAAATGACTCACAGAGGCTACAGACCTATTGCTAGTATGACTAGCAGTGACTGGAATTTTTCCCCCAACATGACTTGGAGAGGGTGGGTGCTTTCCCCCAGCATGACTTGCAGAGGCTGGGTGCTGGTCTAGAACATGACTTGTAGAGGTTGAGGACCTATCTCCAACATGACTCGCAGAGGTTGGTGATTTCTTCTTCCTATTCTTCCTCTTTCTACTTCATTTAGACTTCTGGTTACTAGTAATTTTGCTTTCACCAGAGGCAGGAGAAGGATGAGGAGAAGAATTTGTTGACGAAGGAACATCAACATGGTGCCCATGACATAAACTGCTTAACTGAGAAGCATAAAGAGAATTCGATACATTTGGAATGGTACCCAACCAAACCGGTAGTCCAACATTCAACCCAGGAATGTACAAAGTGTCCATCAAAGGGACACCAACGTTTCCAAAGAAGGGAAAAGCACAAGAATCCCCTTGTGAAGGGGTTCCTTGGTTGGTATCATATAGAACTTTAGCCATGAATATCTTATGCACAGGTTCTCCCCTTACGAGATCGTTCAAGTCCGTAAAATTCTTACATACTGACTCTGGCGAACCAGTGTTATCAAAACAACGCCTATAAAGAGGCGGCTCCATGTTTCTAAGCGGAAGATCGAAAATTCTTCATGACCGGCAGAGTGGGAGTTCTACCACCCTAAGTCAGAGACCCAAAGCAATGCCTGACTAACTCACTATGGAAAAATAAGGAGCACAGAGCACACACTAAATATTCCTAAAGGAAAATCAAGCAGACCACTATCTAGTAGGAAGAACAGTTACGCCAGCTAACACTAGAAAAACTTACCGGTGCAAGTGAAACTCGAACATGGAATCACCCTCTGGGTATACTCTGCAAATTGTGACCTGACGTCTTCCCTAGGTACTGTGGTATACCCCCGAAGTCACCTGTGTAAGTCCATAAAATCAAAGGCTACTAGTTTTATAGCTCGTGAACAATTACCGGGTGGGTACAGTCGACAGTCGGGTGGACCGCAATGAGCAGGGTATCAAGACCGAAACCTATCAAGTGTATTGAAATCAAGTGTTATGGATGACAACTGAGGATCTCGAACAGATTCAAGACCCATGAATCTCCATGGAAAATGAGATCAACGGAATCCCAAGACAAATCATCTATATGAGTTCCTCCACTATGATTGGTCTGGCTTTGGAGGGGTTATCTCCACTACCTTTCCTCACATGACCTTGTGTTTAACCCCTTTGTTAGAGGGGGGTATCGGATAACTTTCATGTCACTGGAATTTGACACTCCCTAAATCAGACTCCAATGTTTGATTTAATGGCCTTGAAGAGTTTCCTCTCCAACCTAATTCAAGTCCCTAACCCTAAACTAGTTGGTTGACCCTACAAACATAAAAAGTCTAGTTAATTTTAAATTAATCGTTTTTTTTACTGGCTTGATTTACTCGAAAAGGGTGTGGTAGTGAAACTGATGTTGTTAAGAATCTTGCAGAAAAATAAACTTATAAGAACACTAGAACATAAGTATTATCTTTCTTATTTTTCTTTTGAAATGATTTTAAGATGAGAAGAAAACAAAACACTATGCTAATTCTTTTTCTTTTTCAAATAACAATGCAAAGAAAATGCAAAGAAAGAAAGAAACCTAACAAACTAAGTTTTTTTTTATATATTTTCTTCCAATCAAAGAAGAAATAACAAGAGATTCTAAAAGAAATTGGTGAATACACAATTCATTCCCCCCCCCCCGACCATGAGGGGGAATTTTTTTTTTAAATGCAACTCATTTTTCTTAAAATTTCAAGCTAAAAATAAGTTTAAAAAGCTAGGAAACACAAGTAATATTTAAAAGATAAAGAAACTGACGTCAAACCTAGGCTAAAGACTATAATAACAAAGACCAATACTAAATCAAGAAACCCCTGAGAATTCAGACTTTAATCAGGGAAGAGGATGACTACCTCTTCTTAAGAGAAAGGCTTCCGGACACAGGCATGCTACCGACACTTAAAAAGCCTGTGTATGTACGCGGGATGTCCAAAGATAGGGCGCATATGTACGCGTACAGACCCACTATAGGCCACGTACACCTCTGTGACTTCTCTAAAAAAAAAAATTAACAGTCAAGCAAACCAGACAGGGAGTACTGGTATGGAAGACCAGAATCCCTTAAAGACACAGAAACTTACCGAAACTCAAGAAACAGTGAATAAACCAATTAAAAATACCCAAAAACATAAGTCCCCTAAAAACCCTAGAGGCTCCCCAATATGGTTGCCAATTCTGTTATAGTGGGAAAACCCCCCTACAAACTACACTAGGGTTCTAAAGTGTAGGCATAGCTAACCGTCTAAAGTCTCATACTTTTAAAAATTATCCTGACAACACCCCACATTCATATATAAAGTACAAAGTATAGGGATCCGGTAGTCTTACCTTGAACTGTGCATCCAATGTCAATCCCAATGCGTTCGATCACTTCTCGACTGCAAATATCCTCCCAAAGATGACCTGCATTCACCAAAAGTCAAACAAGAAACTGCGAACAAGCATTCTATATATGGATTAATGGGTTAGATGTCATAACAAAATGTAAATCATACATAGAGATAAAACACATCATATGGCAGGACGACAAAAGCAATTATTTATATTAATCTCATAATTTCACTTACGAAACAAGATCAGCGCCTGCTCCTCGAGCCCGGTCCTGGGCTCCTCTTCACCAAGCTCCAACTGCTTACACATATCCTTCTTCTCTCACACTTCTCTCTAAAGAATAGGCATAGGCTTATGGATTAGGAAAAAGGGCAAGAATGGGGAATTCTGGCTCAAACTCACAATGTGGATGCAAATTCTTGGGGTAAGGGGGGATTAGGAAATGGGTAGAGTTTCACTGATTTCATGCTTTTTTTATATTGGGACCCCAACACCTTATTTTACATGCCAAAATGATAGTTATTCGGTTGGGTGACGGGCTATAGGTGGTCAATTGGTTAGGAAACTACCCAAAAGCCCATATTCCCTTGCAACTTTTTATTTTTTGCAACTTTTGTGGGTATATGCGGGCTGTAATGGTTCATCTAGTGTACGTATGCGGGCAATAATGGTGGAGATAGAGTACATACGCGGGCAGTAGTGGTGCAGGCCGCGTACATCTTGAAAATTTTGGTTTTTAAGAAGAGTTATTTAGTATTGGCTTGGAAAAAATAGTAAGTAAGATGGCATGCTGCTAGGTATGCATGTCTGGTGCAAATTAGGGTTATAACAATTAATGAAGTACTAAAGTGGCTACAATGGATATCTTATTTCACCTAGAAATATCATCTCGAATTTTTTGTAGTAGGGTAGGAAATAAGAAGTTCAATTGACTAGTAGTGTAGAAGGAATAAGCTCTCTTGAGCATTTTGTTTGTTTTGTTAATGTGGAGCTAATGTGTACAATGAAAATATTCTGAGGTTCTCATGCACTCTCGGGAAGATCACATGTCGTTGAGTTGGAGCCAGTTTTTACCCCTCTTTCTAGAAAAGGATTTCACATACATTTTTTATGGGCAGTATAGTTTTGCTGACATGGCATGATACTCATTGATCAATAAGTTGCATTATGTTTTCCTACCATTTTCACATTTTTCAAAGTGATTCACACTTCTCGAGGCATTGTTCATTCCTCCCATGGAATTTTTGGGCTACTTGTGCACACATGGATGTCTTCTCGAGATGCCACATGCAGGATGTTTGGATTATCTCCCTCTTTCATCATTTTGGAGCCGATTTTCACATGATTTGAGGGCTGACCTGCACTTGGAATCCTTAGGAAAACCACAGGGGTTATTATTGTAGTACATGATGAATTGGAGGGGTTACTTAAGTAACTTGTATTGATGTGGCACCAACCTAAAAATAATTGGATGATGTGGAGATGACTTGAAGAAATAACATGAAGACTAATGGGCTCAATATGAGGGCCAACCCCATTTACTTGGATGTCACTATGGCTATTTGGTGGTTTCATAACTAAATTTTGACTTGGAAATCCATCCCCATGTTTCATGGAGGTCCCTTGACCTAAGGTATGGGCATGGCTATT
>SNQJ01S0065875.1:0-32355 GCA_010110895.2 Picea sitchensis | reverse complement strand
GTCTTGAAGAAATTTGGGGCAAATGCTTATGAGATTGAATTACCCGATGGGATCGAAATTTCTCCGATATTCAATGTCTCAGATTTGTATCCTTACAAAGCTGAAGAAGCATAAGCAAGTAATGAACAACCAGAATTTCAATGGACAAAACAAATGCCAGTTGTAGAGAATCCATATATGGAAAGCATACTGGACAAGAGAGTTAGCAAGAGGACCAGGAGAAAGGAATACTTCAAATACTTGGTCAAGTGGAAAAGACATCTAGTTGAAGATGCCAGTTGGGAAAATGAAGCAGAGATCCAGAAGCATAAACAGACGGTGTGCGAGCTCATGGACAGGAGCCCATGAAAATTTTCAAGCGAGGGAGTATGATGCAGGAGCATCGCCAACATTAAGCGAGCGTGGGGCAGGCGCCAACGCATTTTGGCACATGATAAAATTATTTGAATGTTTTTGAAGTAAATACACAAACATAAATGAAACAATTAAGGAAGGGCGTACTTCCATATTGTAAACATACCTTGAGCGTCCTGCTCTCATCTGTATTAGATGAAGGCATTTAAGTTAATGAATGTAAGTAGGTAGAATTCAATTCCTGGATTAGACAGTTTTAGGAGCCGAAGGGAAAACGGATATAGACACTCTCCCTTGTATTATTGTAACAATAAGCAACATTATGAGAAGAGAGCACAGGAGAGCAGAAGCAGAGAGATGTGTAGAGTGAACCTCGTGTACATAAGTTCTGGATTAATACAAAGATCTTTAGTTCAGACTCATGGTGTCAAATTGTTTTCTGTGTTGCACATGCTGATTTATATATGTTTGTTTACCCTCTATTATGCATTTTCCTTTGATGTGCGAATGTATGATTTCATTTTAATGTCTGAAATATGAAGAGAGGGAGAATAGAGAATGAGTTTCAATTGGTTTTCTTTCTGAGCAAGAGTTTTCCTGCAAGGAGTGCAGTGAAATTGTCCGCAAGGTGTGCGTCGACAGGAGTTAGAGTTCATCTCTACAAGCTCAGGAGAGATAACACGATTCTCATTCTCTCATAAGTGTAAGTTAAGTATAAGAGCTGTGCAAGGAGTGCGCATGTCGAGTCAAGTCTCAGTGTTCGCAAACTGAGCGAAGTGGTGGAAAGACTGTTGTCGCAGAGAGTGCACAGTGTTGAAGAATTCAATACTTGGAAGTATTGAAGAGCTACCGCAAGGAGTGTGTGCAAGAGTCTTCTTGAAGACTCGAGTTGTCGAAGAAAAGCTCAAAGGAATTTGTGCCTCAAAACATTGAAAGGAGGTGCAGAGATATCATTTCGTGGGTGGACATGTTTTGCGAAAGAACACTTTGTTCATTTTGCAGGAATCGTTAAGGAGGAATTCGACGGTCGGAGTTCTCCGTGGAGAATTCACAAAATTCTGAGAACCGTCAAATCTTACAGAGGAGCAGGGAAGTTACGGTCGAGAGAAAACAGTCGTTGGATCACCCACATATTTTGCATCTCGGGGTTTCAAGAGGTGAAGAGTTGAAGCCTTTGTAGTGAGACTCACGAAATCGTGAAAGGCGAAGTCCCGAGATAGCAAAGGAGCCTGAGGCATTCGTGGAAGAAGGACACATGTCGCAAGATCACCCATATTGGGGACTCGGACATCGGAGGTCAGAAGGAGAAGTTTTCCAACTTTGCAAGTGGCATAGCTGTGAAGTAATCCAAGCCATCCATTGGAGGAGGACAGGTGTCAGAGATCAGAGGATCTCGCAAACTCGGAGGTTCGCCGGGTGAGAGCCCAAAATTTGGGTGCTCGGGGTTGTGAGAAGCAAAGTCGCGAAGTGCCGAGAGCCAACATGAGAGACACATGGCAGAACTGCATGGTGGGCCCGGGAATATAATCAGCCAGACACATGTCACACATTTGGAGGAGTCAACACCCCGTTGACCTCTCGCATCTTGGGGATTCGGGAGATAAGAGAACAAAGATTCGATCCCTCAACTCGCGAAGTCGCAAGAAGCGAGAACGAGAGGAGAAAATTCAAATCTCGCCTCTCGGGGGTTCGAGAAAGAAAAGGGGCAAGGCTCAATGTTTGAAGTCACAAAGGCACAAGAGGCGAAAGGCGCTAGTGCTTAGCCTAGCCAGCGGTCGCGCAAGGAGGGTGCTGACGAAAGGGGAGCCATAACCATTTCGCGGTCTCGGGTATCGCGGAATTGGAAGAGGAAGGCTCAGAGTTTCAACTCACGGACTCACGAAACCGCGAACCGCAAAAAAGAACCTGTGGATCGATTTGAAAGGGGATTCCAACAGAGAATCCGAAAGAGTCGATCCGGCTTGAAGGGCATATAGAACGATCCTGTGAGCGGATCTCATCCAGAGGGCCGATAGGTCTGCGTCAGATTCCCACTTGTCACTCGTCATTAAGGATAGACAATTTTAAAATAACATAGATAACCTTGTAATAGTTAACTATCTTTAGGAATTTCATGGAAAAATGATTGGTGATAGAACATGCAATGGTGGTTATAGTATTCAAGGGATTAGGGTGGGGGGGAATGAATTCTTGACACACCTACTTTTTGTGGATGATGCACACTCTTGTTCTCTAATTGTTTAGAATCTAAGGGGAGGAAATTTCAAGAGATATTGCAGTTATATTGTAAATGCATTGGTATGGAGGTTAATTATTGGCATTATTGATTGTGTGTTTTCAATGATGGCAACACGAGTCTGACATGTACAGTAATCATAAGAAAAGGAAGATCACCTTGGGGTAGAAGCAATTTGTGATTAGTGTTGATCACGATATGATCAACATAGATCCTATGTTCCTAAAGATCAGAAAAGATAGCCTTATGATTGATAAATACAATGCATAAAGGAGTGCATTTACACAAAGTCCAGAAGGAAGAAATGTTAATAAAATCTTAGGAGAGATGGCACGTTTGAAGTAACACAAGAGATAAAGGTCTATCAACAAATAAATCCTTTTGTAAAAGACCAGGTTACAAAAACCGTTAAATGAGTTCGGGTGTAACATCCCGCTCTTGCGAGCACATGTTATTGAATTATTCTTGAGGACACTTGCGTGCAAGTGATCATGTTATAATACATGGTTATTTGTTTCGCTTATGGATTCTTATGATGATGTTGATGGGTTATGATTTTATGTTATTTGATATATGCGTATTGATAGATCCTGTTGACGAGTTTTCCCTGAGTGTGCAGGACATTGACAAAGTGTGGATGCCAATGAAATCAATGGACCTCCTTGCACTTTGGATTGAGTCAGGGAGTGGATTGTATTGGTTTGAGTATTTCATTTATGCATATGTGACATATGATCGATTATAGCATGACTTTGTATATGGATCGCTGACAATGTTTTGTTGATGGATGTGGGATGACGATTGCTTTCTAATCTGACTCACATGAGTAAAGGGGCCATGGACATAGACCAAATATTGAGGGAGAGGTGTGGTAGTGTCCTTGTCACAACCTACTAGCACTCTTGCCTTGGATCAAATTGTAGGTTAATGATTATCTAGTTCGAGAGACCTATGATGTCGTGAGGGAAAACTAAGACCATCGCTCACGAATATTTCTAAGGGGCGCACAACAAGGAAGGGTCCTTATTCCTTAGAATCCCTTATTCTCTCACAAGTTTGCCCGAATGGAGTGTTGACTCCAGGGGTGGGAAAACTAGTCAAAGATGAGTGGCACCCTTGGAGCACAGAGTGCGTCTTGAAGGGCACATCGTGAAAGTAACACTTGAGTCAATGAATCTAGGTGGCCTAGAAAACCTTGGGTGAATAATTAAACCTTGTAAAATATTTTAGCATTTTCAGATTTAATAAATTAATTAAGAATTGAAATGATTACTTATAAATCCCAAAATGAAAATCTAAGCCTATTCAAAAAAAAATACACCTAAGTCTAAGTTATTAAGAAAACTAAAACTAAATTATAAATTAAATAATGAGGGGATGAAGTAAAGCAATTTCAGAAATTAAGAAAAAAAAAAAACCTAAATATTGATTTAATACACATATGTGCAAGAAATCACCAAATTGGAATTTAAGGTAAGAAATGGACTAAGGATGAAAGAATGTGTACCCATAGAAAGATATCTAGAGTCTAATTAACACTAGTGTAATTAGGAGAAGAATCTTATTTTAACTCAACTCGGATTTAGTAAGGAATCAATCATTAATTGGAAGTAAGGGGAATAAAGAGACAACTAAGAGTGATTTAAGGAACACTTTTAGGAAGGGTGAGAGAAATTGATTTTTATTAAAAATAAAATGTGGAATTTCTTGTGCAACTTGGGAGAAAAGGGTTACAAGTGTAAGGGGTAAATAATTCTCAATTAATTAAATAAAAAACAAATTAATTGTGCAAGTGGGGATGTGTCATTGAGAAATTCTATAAAACAAATGGTCTAGAGGAGAAACAGAACACACTGGTTATGGGGAAGGTTATGCTGCAAAAGTTTTAACTGATTTTACTTGTGAGAGTTGGGATACCCAACTTGAGAGAGAGTGGTGGCTATACCTTGTGAGGTGAGCTGGGATGTAGAGGAATTCTGGTTGTGTGTGTGCCTGATACCTTTGCGTCTCGGGAGGCTACGAGGGAAGAAGAGTACCCCTAGCGTTTGTTGAGAGGTAACAGTGAAGTTCTTGGATTGGAAAGCAAAGGAGCTACGCACAAGTTTGAGTGTTGTTCTTCGACAATATCAATCCTCGTCAACGACAGATTATTGGTTACGGTACTCCATTTTGTATTGTTGTTTAAAATTTATGAATATTGTTGATTATCCAAGCTAAGGTAAATAAGGACATTATGGAATTTTGTATCGAAGTTTTTAATTGAATTTGTTGTAGATTTCACTACAATTATTCGTTGTAATTGCACTGTGCATTGGGTGGATGCTTTTGTAGTCTAAAATGTGAGGGAATGCCTTGAGATATTAGTGTTTATTGGGCCTTGAACCCACTCCATTGGAGGTGAGATTCAACCCTTGCATTTCCATGATCCGGGATGGTTTCGTGAATACTTGATTGATGAATTGCTGCTATCGGATATATAATTATATATCTATATGAATAACCACTGCACATTTACTGATCACTACCTTGGAATGCTTAGCAGAGTTTTTTTTGTATTAACTGATTGATTTTGTCCATAGAAATAGTATATTTGTTTAAGTATTGGGCTCCCTCTCATGTAGCGATTTTTTCCCAGCATTTTTTGTTTTCTTCCAAACGATTTACATAAGTTATCTCCTAGGGAGAATTTACCTTGAGGGATTTCTTAGCAATTTTATTCGGTCAAGAGTTGGATCCCACACTTAAATCCTTAATAAATAAAAAATGCATTCTTGTCCTCTCAGCGAATTTATCCATAAATTTGTTGTCTCCTTAGCGTTTTTACTCAGCGAGTTTAACCAAATTTACCTGCATTTTCTATGCGATTTGCTTGGGGATTTACCTGCGTATTTCTCTGTGTTCTTCCCTCCCCTGGGCGCTTGTGTGTTGGTGTCTGCTTGATGATTATGGGATTGTGTTGGAACGAAACCTATATGTGAAACCCACCTCTGTAAAATCGTTTTTCTTCTTTGGCAAGATCCCATCGTTCTGAGTTTTAAATGAAATTCAGATTACTGTTTAAACCAAATTCGTTTTCTTCTTGGGCGAGTTCCCAAGCAGTCTGAGCCTTAAAATAATTTTGGTTTACTGTTTAAACAATTTTCTCCCTCTTCCTGTAGCGTTCACCTTCAGCGAATTTTATCCAGAGATCAGGAAACGAGATCCCTCTTCCTTTAGCGTTCACCTTCAACGAATTTTATCCAGAGATCATAAAATGAGATCCCCTCTCGTAGCTTTCATCGGCCAGCGTAGTTTACTCCTTGATTGAAGGTGCCCTCCCTATGGAGAATTCCTTGTAGCAATTCGCTTCGTACAACTTGGGCGTTTTTTCTCCTACCAGTGAATGCAATGGCTTATGCACTTATTTAATTCCTACTCTTTATGAAATAAAATTTCTCATGACTCTTTTGATGATTCGATAAGGTAGCATAATAATATATTTATCTCCATAAGTTACAGAGTGGGAATTTAACGTCCTCATTACATTACCTTAATATGTAATGACCACCTTAGGTCTCTAAGTGGACAAGCAAAGATATTAGGTTAATGNATTTTCTCCCTCTTCCTGTAGCGTTCACCTTCAGCGAATTTTATCCAGAGATCAGGAAACGAGATCCCTCTTCCTTTAGCGTTCACCTTCAACGAATTTTATCCAGAGATCATAAAATGAGATCCCCTCTCGTAGCTTTCATCGGCCAGCGTAGTTTACTCCTTGATTGAAGGTGCCCTCCCTATGGAGAATTCCTTGTAGCAATTCGCTTCGTACAACTTGGGCGTTTTTTCTCCTACCAGTGAATGCAATGGCTTATGCACTTATTTAATTCCTACTCTTTATGAAATAAAATTTCTCATGACTCTTTTGATGATTCGATAAGGTAGCATAATAATATATTTATCTCCATAAGTTACAGAGTGGGAATTTAACGTCCTCATTACATTACCTTAATATGTAATGACCACCTTAGGTCTCTAAGTGGACAAGCAAAGATATTAGGTTAATGATCTTAATTATTGATGTGTGCTGATCTATTTAATTGTCTTTAATGGATATGTAAAACCTCCTTACCTCTATTTATTAATTATTAATATGATGTCCTTATGGTACTTTGCAAATGAATATGAATTTAGTGATAAATTCTTGTTTCAGTGCTTAATTGAGATAAATCATTTTAAAAGATAATATGTGATTAGATTTCTTTGCGCCATGAAATAAAATTGATAATTAGATATCTTTGTGCCATAGAATAATGTTGATGTATAAATGATTAAGTGATTAGATCTCTTTGTGTCGTGGAATAATGTTAATGCATAAATGATTAAGTGATTATATCTCCTCGCACCATGAAATAATGTTGTTGTATAAATGATTAAGTAATTAGATTTCTTACACCATGGAATAACATTGATGTATGAATGATTAACTAATTATATTTTCCATGCGCCATGAAAATAACGTTGTTATATGAATGATAATATACTCTGGAGTTATGAGTTGTGCTTGATTAAGGGGATTTAGATACCTCCTTGTTCCACAGAACAATCACTAGCCCTGAGACCTTAAGTGGTCAAAATCAATCAGATGAATCATGGGCTTGAGCATTGCTTATGTGTCCTTGAGGTCCTAACCATGCATGATAGGTAGGGAGGGTAGAAATTTTTATTCAATGACTTGGTTGATCATTACTTATATTTTTGTTTAAGTTGATTTTGATGTATTGAACTGTGTCTCAATTTATGTTTATGTGTGATCATGTCTTTTTGTTAATTATGTCAATGCATTGGCTTGCGTCGTTATTGATTTCAATGATGTGTCGTTTTTTATGCTATTAATTTATGTTGTAACGATTTAAATTCCTATTGCGAAGAAAAACAATTATTTACCTATTGTGCATCACTATTGTTGTTGTAATGGAGGGAATGTTACATAGGGATCTATCCTGACCGTTCGATCGAGTTTAGTGGAAGGACAGGATAAGCCACAATATCTTAGAGTCTCATATTAAACAAACTCATGCATAACGTTGATATAATATCTCCTCGAGAGAAATATGAGTCATTGGATCAAGTGGCCAACTCCAGCGCTAACCAGTCCGGCGAAAAGAAGTCTAAAACATGCAAGTTCATCTAAAGGTCGGAGCCCCGAAGACTCGAAGTGAATGAAGGCCATCAGATCTGGGCAATGCAAGGTGACAGTTGGATGATGATAGGTGGGTCCAATGGTGGCCAACTCTGGCGCTGACCACTCCAGAGAAAATGAGTTTAAAACAGGTAAGTTTACCCAAAGGCTGAAGCCCTAGAGTCACAAACTCCCATCGACTGTTAGATCAGAAAATCCCATCAACCGTTGATATGGAGTAGAAACTGTCAGAGCGTTGTCAACTCTGGCCTTGACCTACTCTGGTGATAAACATTTCAGATGAACCAAGAACTCCCGAACCCCAAAGTTCCAGAATAAACAAAGGTCGTTAGATCAAGACAGTTGAAGATCTACATTGGTAGTTATATATTCGACACTTTGACGATGTTTGAAGGTTGATATAAGAGTGCAAAACTCCCAGAGCCACGAAGTGCAAAGCCATGATCGAGGAGGGAGACATGTGGTAGAATAAAAAGATGACACATGGCCCAATTAGATGGTGAAAAGTGTCAAGGTCGATGTGGCACATAAGAAATCTGAACGTCACGAATCAGGGTGAAACGTGGCACCCATACTATGGGTCCACATCAACCTAGGTGACATCAGCATACCACATCACTCTGAGACTACAAATTTCAAGGATATATAACTTCTCCTACCTGCAAAATACCTGAAGCTCCGAAGGCCTAAGTTGCAAACTAGCACTTATCGTTGATCTAAGATCCTCTAGGATATCTCATGACCATTAGATCAAGCATAGTGGAAAGATAGAGTAAGCATGAATCATGAAGTTATGCTAACCCTTGATCTACTTCGAGAGAATTCTCGACCGGTGATCAAGAACAGTGAAAGAATAGTGTAAGCATGAGATTTTAACTGACAACAAGTGGTCATCGTCATGTTATGAATTATTCAGTAGGTAAGCCTTCAGAGGAATTGAACTACTTCATATTTCTAGTAACCCAGAGTCCCAGAGTGTTGAAGCTCCAAAATAATATCTGACCATCCATTGAGAAGGAATATCTGCAGTCGAGATCCAAAAGTGAAAAGGTAACATGCATGAAGATTAACTTTGTGAAGGAAACACAAAATGATCTAGACCTTTGAAGTTTATGGACACAAATTGACCGTCCGATATACTAGTGAATAAAGTATACACAATTCGGTGATATTTACTCTGGAAGGATACAAGGTTTGAAAAGTCCAATAATCTCGAATACCCGAAGAGTCAGAGGTCCTATTGGCCTAAGTCTAATAGTCCTAGCTCTTGGTCATATGAAGGTTCTTAAAGAAACTCGAGGGACAAGTTCAATAAATACACAAAAAAAATGAGTTAAGACCTTGGTTCTTAGCTAAAGGGCATATGACAAATATGTCAAACATAGAGTACTCATATGTACTTCAAATGTTTACTTCGAGAAGTATTAATTTGATAAAATGCAAGAAGCTCAAACTACAGAGGACTTGGTTCCAACATTGGTCTCGTGATAGACGAATAAGGGTGAAATAAGAGGCACTATGAAAAGTGCTTAAAATGGATAAGCACGTGGTTTTGAGCCCACAGTCATTTGAACATTGGGTTGAAGGAAGCACCTCATATAGATTTCATTTATGTAAACAACTTAAGGTCTTTAGAGTAATTCGACAGATAATTAACAACATAAAAATACAGAGAATCGGTAAAATCTTGAATATGATTTGTTGGCGAACTGAGGACGTAGAAAAAGCATGAGAACGATATAATGATTCGATCCATATCTATGATAAACTCATGAGGACAAAGTTCAAATCAATATTAGTTATTTAAATGAAGAGGTGCAATGGTTCATGTAAAAAAAACACATTGGTTCAATCCTTACCGTTTGAAATACTATATAAACCGAAAGTGGCGGTGAATCTAAATGTGTCTTGGTGGATTAAATATATGTATATATAATGGATTGAATGAAAGTTCATTCTATCAGGTTGGTGTGTGTTTGCAAGTTGAGTCTTGTTATGAGGGTTGGATTCCTCACATCTCAATTGGAACTAAGATCAACAAGTTGGGTCTTGTTACGAGGGTTGGATTCCTCATTTCTCAGTTGGATCTGAGAACTACAATTTGGTTCTTGTATCAGAGAGTTGGATCTCTCATATTCAGTTGAAGTTGAAGATATTAAAAGAATGATTTTTTTTGCATTCATTCAAGTTAAATAAATAAAAGAAAGATAGTTTATCTACTTCATACAGTTGGCGTTATACATGTTTATGAATTATTAATTGAGATGCTTATATCTTATTCAGTTAATTCAATTAATCTATGAGAGTGTGAAAAGTAGTCAAAGTTTGAGGCACCCATTCACCCCCCTCCCCCTCTCAATGTCAAGTGTATATTTCAACAATGTTCTCAAGTGCACTATCAATTTTAATGAGTTAAGAGAGGCTAAGACCCATCCTTTGAGTAAGATATTTCTTTTTAGGAATCAAGAGATGTAAGAGGGTTTAGAGTACTTGGGTTTGATTTTCAAACCAAATGGTTATCACTACGACTCAAAAGAGAATCAATTTTTGGTGTAATATATGTCTTTCCAATGGGGCAAGACTAACTCTTTTCAAGTCTATATTACAAGTAACTATTGTATATTGGAATTCTCTAGCCCACATTCCTAAAGGAGTGTTGGAAAAGGTATGGAAGTCATATTTAACTTTTTTTTTCGAAAGGAGGGAAGGATAAGGTTGGTACACAACTCAAAAAATGGTATTCCTTAGCCAAGCCAAAGGATTACGGAGGCTAAGTCTTAAGGCATATCCATGCTTTTGATGATGATATTGACATGACCGACTTGGGAAGGCCGACTTGCAAGGTCAGGAACTATCTGTTGAATGGTCTGCTCAAGTTGAAACTTTCCCTTGAACAAAAACATGACACATTATGTGACTTAGGTAGCATGGACTATAAACTTGGATAAATTTGTGATACAAAAGGCATACAGAAATTCTCCGTATAGATCTAAGAATAACCAACTGGGGGAGATAAAACTCAAAATGAGAAAAAGTCTCCTACATCCATACTAGACCCAAAATTAAGAGATGTCGAATCAAGATTGTGTTTTGTTCAAGGGCGACAAAACGGCTTCCAAAACAAGAGATGAACTCTTCCCCCCCTTATTTTTGGTCTTTTTTATTTTTTTGGTCTTTTTCATATTATTAAAACCTGAAAAGGAATAAAAGAATGCTATACTACATTGGAGGAAATGACTTTCGCGGGAAAGAAAACTATTTCCAAAGCACAAGGAACATACATATTCTCATTGCAAGGAAATCATGTGCAATGTAAGGACACTCGGGGAATGTTTCCTCCATATATAAGGTGTCGAGTCAAAAAGGCATAAATTGCAAGGCTAGGACTACATAAGAAATGGGTTCAACAACAACATGTTGAAGCTTTCATTAGGCCTAAATGTTGACAAAGTGTCCTCAGACATGTAATTTTATTAATAAGGAAAAAGTGATTACAATCTCAAATTCATAATCTACTCCTCAACATCACTTGAAGAAGGAGTTTATTTATATAGCTTAACTCTAAACTAAAAACTAGGAGAACAACCAATCACATAATCACATGAGTATGATAGGTGTCCTTTACATAGAAGCTAGGTGTCCTTATCCTAACAAACTAGAATAAATTAATTTCTAAAAACATTTATAATAGAAAATACTTAGACTATAGAACTTTAGGATTATGAGGCTAACAATCCCCCCTTTAATCCAGAAGTTCATTTTTACAAAGACCAAGTTCATCTCTGAACTTAGTGAACTTTATTCTACCAAGAGGTTTGGTAAAAATATCTAAAGTTTGATCTTCAGATAGAGAAAACTAAGGCTTCATGATTTCTTTGATGATGAACGATCTAATGAAGTGGTACTTGGTGTCGACATGCTTAGTATTTGAATGAATTACTGGACTCTTAGCCATCTTTATTGCTGACTGACTGTCGATCAATAAGGTAGTTGGTGATTTCTGAGTTTCACCAAGATCCTGTAAAATTCTACTTATCCATACAATCTCACATGCTGCTTCCCAAGCTGATATGTACTCTGCCTCTATTGAAGAATTTGCAATTATTGTCTTCTTTTTACAGTTCCAAGATACTTCTGTTGAACCCATATCCATTAAATAACCTGAAGTGGATGTTCTATCATCAATGTCACCTGCAAAATCAGCATCTGAATATCCAACAAGTGTAAAAAAAAATTCCTTTTGTAGAGAAGACCAAAGTCTTTTGTACCATGAATGTATCTTAGTACCCTTTTTGCTGAATTCCAATGACTTTCCCTTGGTTCCTGCATAAACCTTGAAAGTATACTGACTGAATATGACAAATCTAGTCGAGTATTTTTCAAATACATGAGACTTCCAACCAATTGCCTGTACTTTGTACTGTTGACCAATTCCCCCCCTTCAAATTTTGAAAGTTTCAATTTCTGCTCCATGGGGGTAAAAGAAGGTTTATAATCTTCCATGCCAAATTTCTTTAATATTTCAGTGGCATACTTAGTTTGACTCAGGAATATTTGGTTAGGATGTTGAGAAACTTCAACTCCAAGATAATAATGAGGTTCCCCTAAGTTAGTCATTTTGAACCCTGCTTTAAGTTCTTCCTTAACTTGTTTGATGTGAGCTTCATTATTTCCTGTTATGATTAAGTCATCAACATAGAGTACAAGTATCACCATGTGCTTATCTTTTATTCGAAAATACAATGTATCATATGATTCACTTCTCTGAAAACCCACCTTTTGTAGGTACTCATCCATTTTTGCATACCAAGCTCGAGGAGCTTGTTTCAAACCATATAAAGTCTTCACAAGTTTGCAAACTTTATGTTCTTGTCCTTTTTCTTCAAAACCTTGTGGTTTTGTCATGAAAATATCTTCCTTTAGATCACCATTTAGGAAGGCACTTTTGACATCCATTTGATGTAGTTTCCAACCATTATGTGTAGCCAAATTGATAACCAATCTAATAGTGTTCCATTTAGATGTTGGTGCAAAAGTTTCTTCATAATCAATTCCTTCCTGTTGAGAAAAACATTTTGCAACAAGTCTTTCTTTGTACTTGTCAATTTTACCATTAGGCTTGTACTTTACTCGATAAACCCATTTACAACCGATGGGCTTAACATCTTGTGGACAATCCACTAAGTTCCAAGTCCCATTTGCAAGTACTGAATCATATTCATTAATCATTTCTTCCTGCCATTCTTTATGTTCAACTACTTTAGCAAAAGAAGTAGGCTCAATGGAAGCATGAACAAAATTAGCTTCTGCTCTTGAAGATCCCCTAGTTCTTGTTTTGTTCATTTCATCTAAATGAACATCTTTGAGAAGTTGTTCGGCCCACTTTGGCTTCTAATGTTGAGGGGATTGGGAATATGAATCACCGTTATTGTTGAAAAGAGGATTTTCAAAGATTGAGGCTCTTATTTCATCTGAAATATATGAGGTTGGAGAATATTCTTTTGAAGATTCAGTATCAAAAGAATCTTTTGTCGATTCATTATCAGATGAAGCAAAAGAAATTTTTGATAAAGAGATGTCTTCTGGAGTAACCAAGTCTTTTTCAAACCAAAATGCTTGCTTTGATTTGTTGAATTTACCTTCACCCTTAGGGTTTTTCTTGTCTAAATGACAAAGGAGATGGTTAATCTCATCTAAATTGTTATTTTCAGTTTCATCAAAAATTACATCTCTACTGATAATGAATTTTCCATCTGAAAGAAATCTATACCCTTTCTTTTCCTCGGAGTATCCAATGAAGATACACTTCATACTCTGGTTTTCTAATTTAGTCCTCTTTTCCTTAGGAACTAAAGCATAAAATGTTGAGCCAAAAACCCTAAGATGATTTACCTTGGGTTTAAAACTGTACCAAGCTTCATAAGGTGTTTGTCCATCTAAAGCTGATGTAGGTGATCGATTTTTGAGATATACTGCTGTATGGACTGCTTCAACCCAATATTTTGTGCTCAACCCTTTAAACTGCATCATAGATCTTTCCATGCCCATGAGAGTTCTGTTCATCCTTTCAGTAACTCCATTATACTATGGAGTATAGGAATTTGTCAATTTCCGCTTAATTCCATTGTTTTGACAATAGTCATTGAATTCAATTGAAGTGAATTCACCTCCATTATTAGTTCTCAGAGAAGCAACCTTTTCTCTAGTTTCATTTTCAACCATGTGTTGAAAATTTAAAAACTTTTCAAAAGCTTCAGACTTGGCCTTTAAAAAGTATACCCACGTCATTCTAGTGTGGTCATCAATGAACAATATAAAATATCGACATCCACCAAAAGAAGATTCCATTCGACCACATATATCACTATGAATCAACTCCAAATACTTTGTTTCTCGCCATGAGCTGGTTGGAAAAGCTTCTCGCTTTTTCTTGCCTAAGATGCAAGCTTCACACTTGGAATTCTCTTTCTTGAAAGTCGGTAAACCCTTCAACAAATCTTGTGACTTAAGTTTCAAGAGACTTTCAAAGTTTAAATGACCAAATCGAAAATGCCATAATCTGAATGAAGACATTTTAGAATTCACTGTTGTTGCAACTTCTTCCTTTCTTTTGATGACATTCCCATTCATTCTTAGTAAGTTTCCATCTTCATATCCAGTCATTATTGTTTTCAAGTTATCCTTCATTGACATAATCTTTACCAAACCATCTTCCATGACAATTTTATGTCCATCTTGTCTGATTGTTACTAAGGATAACAATTTTTTCTTAAAACATGGTACATACCAAACATTTGAAACCCATTTTTCACCAATTCCAGGGAGAAAAAATTTCACTCAACCTCTTCCTTGAGGTATATGAGTTGTATCATTAGCTAAATAAATGGGTTTTAATTGATCATCTTTACAATTCCAAAAATAGTCTATGCGATAAGTCATATGCTGAGTAGCCCCTGTGTCCAATATCCAATCATTTTCAAATGAATGTTCATGTTGAATTGCTGAAAAAACATATTCATTTTCATCATCCTGATAATCTTGATCTTCTGCATATTGCGCTGATTGTTGAGACATCTGCTTGAACTTTGGCAATTGATCAATTCTGGTAAGACAATTGGATGCATAATGGCCCATCTTTAAGCATCTTTTACATCTTACTTGACTGAAATTTTGACCTCTTCCTAACTATGCATTACTTTGAAAATTTTGTTGATGAAAATTGTTACGACCTCTACCATGGCCTCGATAAGAAGACTGATTCTGAAAATTTTGAAAATTTGATTTGTCCCTTTCTTTAGAGCTTTCATCTTTAGTGTAAAGAAGATCTTCTTCTGATTTTTTTTTTTTCCAAAGGTTTTACTATGTTGAACCAACAATTCACTAAGTGAATCAAAAGTTATAGTAGATAACTTATCAGTTATTTGCAAAGTCTCAAGAAAATGCTTATAATATGGAGGCAAGCCATTTATTACAATGGAGACTAGAAAACTATCTTCAAGTTTAGAAAATCCGCCTTTGATGATTTCCAGATGAATTTTCTTAATCCTTGAAATGTATTCTAGTACATCCCCATTTTCTTCTAATCTTTGTTTAAGCAATTTCATTTGTAGATCAACTCTTTGAGACACAACAGGAGTATCAAACAACTTCTTTAATAGATTCCAAGCAGACCATGCGTCTTTTGAATTCTCAATATGAACAAACATTTGTTCAGTTACAGAAGAACATAGCAAAGCAAGTGCCTTTTCATCTTTCAAATTCCATTTCGCTAAAGAAGTAGCATCGGTGGGCTTAGTTTGAGCAGTATCACCATCAAATATATCACGCCATAATTCATTATAGACCAAAGTGTTATGCATGTGCCTACTCCAAGTTTTGTAGTTCTTGGGTCCATCTAACTTGTATGAATCAATGAATAGGTTGATTAATTTTGACATGATGGTAGATTGCCTTATTTAAAGGATTGCAAATTAGTGATCACGCCAGCACACTGAATAGTCATCAAAAAACACTAAAAAAGAGACACAAGGCACCAGAAAGAAAGAGTGCACAGTCCACGCAAAAAGGAGCACTTTTAAGAGCTTGGCCTTGATCCTTTAAAAGTCTCGTTGAAAATAAGTTTGAGAGAGTATTTCACTAGACTCTTCTCAACCTCTGAGGTTCAAGATTACAATAAAAAACTTTTGAAATTTGTCCTTTTACAAGACTTATAGTCTTATAAAAAAAGAATGTGCCCCCCCTTGAACAAGAATCTTTAATAATTCCAAAAAAAAAACTTCTTTAATGGTAAAAAGCATATATTTTATGCATGGAGGGCATGACAGCTAGCATGGGACTGGCTGAGGCTACACTGTAATCCACAGCTATGTGTCCATTGCTGCAAAATTAGAAATCCTCTTGAGGAATTGACGCCTGATCATCATCATCAACATTGTGTAATGTTTCCCTCGGCCTAACTAACAGGATCATATCAATGGTGTATAATCCTTATATCTTCATCGAATGGAGAATGTGAGCACAGAAAATTCTCATGTTCACCATTCAGTAGATGGGTAAGTATAAACCGCCAACAATTTACAGAATTGCATGAATAAATCAGCACCCATAATGCATCTGCAATAAGATAACCTGCATCCAGTGTAGTGTTTGAATAAGAGTGCCAAACCCTAAACCCTTAGAATGAGTGCAAGGAAATCATTGTGTACCAAACAAATATACTTAAAATAATTCACCGAAAATGTTTAGCAGCTGCCTGATTCAAGTCTTTCGACCTACGACCATTGTATAAAGTCTGTATGACACCGGCAGAGGTAGGAGAAATTCTGTTAGGGAATAAAAGTTATCCAAGTCATGCGCTGAAGGGCGAGATCTGATCTTCCGAGGAGGGCACGATTTGATTTTCTGAGGAGGGTGCAATTATTTAGCTTTGATCTCAAGGGCAGGATCCAATCTTCTAAGGAGGGCACACGTATGAAACACCATTCACTGTGTAGCATTGTTTCCCATTGATAATGGGGGCCGAGTTTGCGAGGATTATTGTTTGAGTAATGTTGATCTAATCATAGTGGTAAGATCCTTGTGGATTGGGATTAGCTACACTAGCTGCCAAGTACGTTCTGACAGATCTGACCTGGTTCACAGACCAAGTAATCTCGGTTGGAGTCCCTGGAATTGGTCCAACAAGCAGCTTCTGGGAATTGTTGTAGCGGTTACCTGCTACTGTTCAATGTCTTTCACAATCTAGTGCTCATGTCCATGCACTTAGTACATCAGTTCTGCAGGATATCTTGCATGCAAAATCTCTCAATTTCAGGTATTGCAAGAACTTTTCAGAAAAAAAAAAAAAAAAAGCACCATTCTGAACATTTGTATTATGGAAAGGATATCGTTGTTCAAGATTGGAATAAATATGTAGCGGAAAATGCCACTAGTAGAAATAACGGGAGTTATGAAATGAGTAGTAATGGCAATGAACAAGTGGCACATGAGGAGTAATGGGAATGAACAAGTGGCACACGGGTTTCACCCAATTAATTCACAGGAGGGTGAGGGATCGAATCCATAGAAAGGTTCTTCTTCAACTATAGTAATTTATACCAGATCCGTTGAAATTATTGATATGAATGGGATCGCTGCAGTAGAAAAGTGATGCAGATCTCATACTAACAGAAAAAATATGGCTAGAGCTAGTAAAAAAAAAATAGAAAACCAGATTGCCAGATTTAAGTATATCTGCAACAATTTACACAGATATGAAGAATGAAGATTAAGATTTATCAAGATCTATAGCTCGCTTTAACAAGAAATTGCCAGATTTACAGAGATCTGAAGCAATTTTTAACAAATGAGCCCTTTTAATGAAGAGACAATGGATCTACAATCTATGAAATGTAGATCTATAAAATTTTATAGTCCTTAAAAAAAAATAACACTTTCCTTATTAAAAATAACAACAGTTCACCTCAGTATCGTTGCAATTGAATTTGAAGAGATACAGGTTGATGTTGTGGAGACTTCCTTTCTTCCTCAATCCATCACCAATCCTTCCATCACCATTTCACCATGGCTCTGATACCATGTTGACAAAGTGACCTCAGACACGTAATTTTATTAATAAGGAAAAAGTGATTACAATCTCAAATTCATAATCTACTCCTCAACCTCACTTGAAGAAGGAGTTTATTTATATAGCTTAACTCTAAACTAAAAACTAGGAGAACAACCAATCACATAATCACATGAGTATAATAGGTGTCCTTTACATAGAAGCTAGGTGTCCTTATCCTAACAAACTAGAATAAATTAATTTCTAAAAACATTTATAATAGAAAATACTTAGACTATAGAACTTTAGGATTATGATGCTAACACTAAAAGCGTGAGCAGTCCATATGCAATGCAATTACAACTCAAATTTAGGAACTAAACCTCCCATGGTGGTATTTTTCGTATGTTTGGTCTCCAGGACCCGAAAAAAAGTAAAATAATACCAAGGATAACTCTTATGGCCAATACTGGACCAAAGTATTCCTTTTTTGTACATAGTCTGTTCGTTTCATAAAAGGATTAAACTTATACCCAAAAGGCATCACTTGGTCATCTTTTCATATTTAAGGAGTTTGAGAAGAGCTTTACTATGGAATCCCTCGTCCTTTTTCATAAATTTAGTCTTATGAGATCGAAAAAAGTATAAAACAAAATTGAGGACAACTCTTCTAGTCCATGGACTAGAGTATACCCTGTTTGCAATTAGTCTATTCAATACGAAGAGGGGGTAAACTTGTACTAAATATATGTTCCTTTAGGTCCATTTAATGAGTGTGAAAGAAATAACATCACTTGGAAATATTTTCAATTTTAAGGAGTCTGAAAAGAGCTTAACTATGAACTCTGTGATGTCACTGTGAGAAGCATATAAGGGAGGGAGTCACACAGGTAATATCCAAAATAAGAGTGAGTAAGAAGCATGAAGTTCAAACAAAAACTCATGGTGGGACTAGCTAGGAATCTTGAGCCTAAGGAACAATCTTATAGCATGAACGCCAGAATAAAAGGGGGTTATAAACTAAAGATCCCATGGAAGGTAGGTTCTATCATCAACAAAATGACATTTATGAGGAAATGATAAGGTTGCATCGCTTTTTAATGGGATTGACCCTAGGTTTAAGTGGAAATGGAAACTGATAATGCAAAATTTCAGGTGAATGCACCCTACCCTAAATGTTAGTAATGAGAACATTACCTTCCTAGAGCCTAGTAAAAGACTCGGCCAATCGATGGGAAGAAACCAAAATATGTCCAAAGTATAGCCTAAGATTTGCAAAAACAACCACATAACTACAAGACACTGACCATTAGTTGAAATTTTGGAAAAAATATCAAAACTATAGGAAGTGGGTTTCTAAAAATTAATAAATATTGTTTTATTTACCCATTTACCAAGCCATTTTTTACCATTTTACCCAAAAAACAACCAAAGTGACCAAAACCCTTGAAATCCCAAATGAATATTTGCAAATATTAGAGCGATGAAACCTCTTGCCACCCAGACCAAGTAAGTATCTCCACCCTACATTGCATTTCCATTCATTATTTACTCATTTTCATGAAAAATTGGGGCTTAAGCCTCTTTTTTTCAACTTGTCTCTACATATCTGTGGACTACCTTAATGCAACCCATGAATATCCAGAGCAAGTGGAAACACCAATCGTGAATATATGTGCCTATTCTAGTTGGAGGTCATGGATGTCCAGGGATGTTTTTGAAAAAGAAATACTAACTCAAAAATATCTTGAAAATTGGGGAGCATGTTTATTCACTGGAGAGAACATGAACATGAAGAGGTGGACCGAGCAGTATTCGGTGATGACGATTCCAAACAAGCTCTATGTTCATGTGAAATGTACTAATTTTTTCAAATTGGTGGCATGGGGACCCAAAGGAGCTTGTTGAATATCTTGATTGACTACTGGCACCCTGATGTTAAGGCATTTATGCTCATTGGGAAATCATTGACTATCATTGTGGAAGAGGGGAAGTTTGTCCAGGAGAGGGGAAGTGACAAACTTACAAACTTGTGGAGGTGGTGGGAGGAGTGTCAATGACTACATAAACGAGTATTTTGAATTCGACAATGAGAAATGTGTATCTCAAGTGCCTATCAAATAGATAACCAACTTGAGTCTCCAAGTCATCCTTTATAATATGGTTTGGATCATGGGATCCAACTCTTTGCACTTGGCATCATGGGCACAAATGTAGAATGGGGTTGAATGCTTAAAACCCACTATGTATGACTAAAGTACAAAAATGCTCAAATACATGAAATCACAACTCACCAATTGCAAGCTTAGGAAGACCAAGAAATTTGGCTCTGGCAACGTCCTATGCACTTTCTTCTTTGAGCAAGTTCCTATGATGGGATTGTAGACATACATATGAGGACACTTATGACCATGTCCAGCCATGGTTCGATGGAATGAGCTGATAGCTCAAATAAGAGGTGGACAAATGTCCAATCCATATGACAATGCCTTCTTTAGCTGGTGGGAGTGGTAGACTCCCTTAATTGAGGATTACCCTTATGTTGGAATCAACTTCACCGATGATCTAGATGTCATCATTTCTCTTGAGGTCAAGCCACAAGACATAGGTAGATTATTTTTTTGTTATTTTATTTTTACTTTTTGAATATATATATATATATAAACATAAAAAGTCCTATTGTTTTGTGAGATCCAAAATACTGATAACTAATTAAATTTTATGCAAATAGAACACCCATGAGTCTGGATAATGTCCCATGACATAGCCGATGAGGCAGGGAGGGGGCAGGCCCCAGTGATGATGCATATAGGACCTTACATAGTGTTGGAAATAAGTTTTAGGGCCTCACTTGTAATGATGCAATGTCATGTCGTGGGGGTACCCACGCCCTGGGTCCTATTGTTCTGGAATTTGGCCAACGTCGTCTTTTGTTATGATAGAGTTCACTGTCCTCGATCCGAGATATTTTATGTTCTCATAGCATAATTTTTGTACTTATACGACATTATATGACATTCAGGAGCTAGGCGCCCCACATTTTGTACCCACGCCCTGGGTCCTATTGTTCTGGAATTTGGCCAACATCGTCTTTTGTTATGATAGAGTTCATCGTCCTCGATCCTAGATATTTTATGTGCTCATAGCATAATTTTTGTACTTATACGACATTATATGACATTCAGGAGCTAGGAGCCCCACATTTTGTACTTATGGATCATATTTTGATATATGGAGCTAGGAGCCCCACATTTTGTACTTATGGATCATATTTTTGATATATATATATATATATATATATATATATATATATATATATATATATATATATATATATATAGATAGATGATAGATAGATAGATAGATAGATAGATAGATAGATAGATAGATATATAATTTTTTGTGCATTATATACAATTCATATGTTTTATTTGCAAAGCCAAATATTTACATGTGAATGTGTGTTCTTACATGTTGATGTAAATTCCAATCTAAAATATAATTAGTGTAGGCACCAACTAGTTCATTAGCTCTCCTAGGAACATGCTCATACATAATAACATCGAATGAACATTCTAGAAGATGAACCCTAAGGAAAAGTCGTAACAGCACCAGATTGCATATTCGATATAGACCATTCAATTGTGATACCACCAACTATGATTCCAAGAATACTTGAATGCGATTAATTCCATATGCCAATGTATCCCAAAATATATCAACAATCGAGTTATACTTGAAGACATTTTTAGTAGTCGCCCCGAGCTAGCACCTCCAGCGGACACCAGTTGGTTGAAAGGAGAATAGATTACCCACGTAGTGGATTCTAAACTTTGAGTATGGAGAATAGTTCTATCTATGAATCCAAAGTATACCATCGACTCTCAAGCATATTCCACACAACAGAATCACAACAATCCATAACGCAATAAGGAAGCGTAAAAGTTATAAACAAAACTATGTACAAAATAGACAAAATTTACAAAAAGTGCTAATGCTCGAGCCTCTAGGCTCAAGTGTAGTACTTATTAAGATAGAGTCCATTTATGAGCTCCGACAACACATTTCCTTCATAAACTGCGAGCTCATAAGATCATTTCTCCAACACCCATAGCACAACATATGGGTCGTACCACATGGGGTTGAATTTGCCTGCCCCCAGGGGTTCCTTATCTTGGTCATAGACCAACATAAGGTCCCCCTCATATAAAACCCTAATACAAACGGATTTATCATAATGAGATTTAATGTGCTTCTTGTGCATCGTGTTTTCTAAGGATGCATATCAATTTTTCTCATCAATATGTTTGAGATAGACTAGGCACTCATCAGGCTACGTTGTATCCAGAAGAAGCTCGAATGTAATTTTCCGTGAAGGGATCTAACATTCAATCGGTAAAACTGGTTCCACCCCATGAACAAGTTGGAAAGGCGAAAAACTGGTAGCATTTTTGTATTAGGTACAGTAATCCCACAAGGCTAGATAAAGTATCAAGTTCCAGTTTGTTCGAGTTGAGTTAATCGTTCTTCTTAATATCATTTTTACTGATTTATTTACAGCTTCAACTTGACTATTGTCGTGAGGATAGTAGGGAGATGAATCCCCCTTCCTAAAACCCAGTTTTGATATTAATTAAATCATCATATGGTTCTGAAATTGACTACCATGGTCAGTGACAATCTCCTTCAAAACCCTGCACCTAGCTATGACCTGATTAAAAATTAAAAGTGTTGTAGTTTCCCCATTGTTATCAAATGTTGGCATACCCTTTGCCAACTTAGTGAAGTATTCAATGTCCATGATAATGTAATGATTCCCCCTAGCATAAGTCCAGTGGAATGTCATAAAATCTACCCCCACTTAGTCAAGAGGCCAACAATAATAACGGTAAACATGGGAGCAAGATGCCCGTGAATTCTCTTAGTGAATATTTGACATGGGTGACACTTCTTGACCACCTCAATACAATCTTTAATATCATGGGCCAAAATTACCCAATGTGAAAAAAAAATTGGGCTATCTCCAACCCAAATAGGTGACCACCACATGCTCAACCATGGAATTCATTCAACACAACCTCATCTTCCTAAAAATTCAAACAACGATGAAGAATCAAGTCCACCCCACGTCAATACAATGTGCCAACAATGATGAGGTAGTTTTTAGCCATGTGACGAACTCATCATCGGTTGTCTCATGAGTAGTTTGGAGGCCAATTTAGAGTCTGGAGATATATAAGAATATTCCCATACCATGGGTTAGACAAAGAGATGAGGAAAATATGTTTATCAATAAATGAGTCTGTCATTTTTCTTTCCTCATTCTCAACTGGGAACTCCAATGTTAATTTGGCAAAGACCAAAGACTTCTTAGACTTTGCGGATGCAAATTCCAAATCGAACTCTTGAAGCACAACAATCCATTTGATGTACTTCCTGCCAATATTGTTCCTTGGGTATCCCAAACATGGATAAGGAGACACCCTATGGCTATATATATAGGAAAGAGGCACTAGAAAAGGAGTTTCCATATTGGGGAATGTTGCTTAGAGAATAATAAGGAAAGGGAAGCTTCCTAGATCTCAACAACATAACCTTGCACCAAAATACTTGTCCATGTCTTAGCCCTCAATGGTGATTCTATATATTCCTCAAGATGTTGGGGGAGTTGGACTCCATTTTATACAGACATGGGGATTTTGGGAAACGATCCCAATAGAAAAACCCTCATGAAAACTCATAATTATTTTATTTTTTCCATTTTTTGAGGGCATCTACGGGTTGCAAACTAAGAAGTCATGGATATCCACGCTTTGCATCAAAGGAGCCTGGGACTATGTGCAAAAGACATATTTTTAAGATAATTTGCATGAGAAAAGTTTTGGATTTTGTCTAGAAATCCACGGGAAAAGGTTATTCCATGGCACAAATGCATAGGTGTGGCATTTGTGATATAATATATGCCCCCTAATGTGTGAGGTCAGAAGGGAAAAATGATTGCCGAAATAAATTATAAACTATGAGAGGTGAGGATGAACTGAAGTAACCCGTGAAGTTCTCTAAACAATTGATCCAAAAATAACAACCATCAATAGACGTCAATGAAGAGTATTATCTTCCCAAGTCAAGCATACCCATGCTCAAGAGTGATGTAAGCATGGCCACCAAAATAAGTACATTGTGGATCCATGGAATATCTGCATTATAGATAAATTCCTTGGAAACAAATAGTACATAGTGGATCCATCTGATATAAATGAATTATCAAGCATGGCCATGAAAAATACACAGTGGATCCATGTCAAAGAAGATCATATCCATGAAAATATGCATAGTGGAGCTATGTCTCAAGATCAAGTACAGAGAGTATCTGGGACCAATGTAATGAAAAATTTCATCCTCTGCAAGTAACAATATCTTTGAGGTGGCACCATATGGATCGTGAAGGAGCAAAAAATAGGTGGTTCTCATACTTCACCCAAAGTGTTCACTACAATCTGTGGTGGTACAACTATACACTATGTGAATAAATGAGTCAAAGTCGAACATAGTTAGACATCATTTGATTATCATTCATTGATTTATACTGTTAAAAAACAAGATACAACCCATCGATTATGATAATGGGAATAAAGGTACCATAGTACAATCTACCAAGTGTGAATGAATGAGCTGGCATTGAACACCTGGTAGAATCTATCGATCATGGGACATTGATGTATTCCCACTGTCCATAGCAAGGGAACCTGCCACTAATGACTGCAAGCCCCAAGGTACCAAACACAACTCTAGATCCCTATCCCAGATAAATATGTGTCTAATTGAATGGGAAGAGATCCAATGGAAGGAAGGAATTAAGGCACCCTTCATTATCCAACACAAGGGGTGGAAAAGGATAAATATTTGGAAGAGATCGGACGAAGAGACTGATCCGGATTATTTTTAGCATGAAATGAGAGAAGAGATATAATAAATAAATATACATAGATTTCTCATATATCCAATAATATAACATAAAAATATCAGATATGAAACCATAAACACAGAGATACAGTAAGACACAATTTCTATTAATGAGCGAAATGTACAAAACTATAGAAATACAAAGTGAAAGACTCGCTAGAATGGTGGCATCTTATCTCTGAGAAGAGATGTGACAGCTACTCACATTTGCAAGAATATGAATGTTATAATGAGGCTCCAAAGGCCTTTTTATCATAAATAAAATCCAAAACCCTAACCCCGAAAGATGAAAATCCAATAGTTTTGTGGACCTTGTTTTGGGTAGTTTGGTGTATCCACTTCTCACGGGCGTAACTTTCGCATACAATCTCTCTTTGGGGCGCATGATAGCTCATTGGGAAGGTATCATCAAGGAGATTCATTTTTGGGGATAAATGAGATCCTTTGGTCATCATTGAGGTGCTCAATCCAGAAAAATATTCATTTAGGCCCTCAAAATGGCCCCGGAAGTTTAAGAACCGAAAACCTGCTAAACATAGTAAGTTGCCAGGAGATTGTTTTGAGCCAGTTGGAATAGGTGGGTGGCCACTGATATCCACCTAGATCAATCCTATCTCCTTAGGAAGAAATGATCTACATTGCGTTGAGTTCCCAAGGGAGAGGGAAAAGTGTTTCTTGAATTTGCATCTTGATCAGTCGCTTTCTTTTTGGAGATGTTGTGATGCTTAGCTTGTTGAAGGTTGTCATGAACATGTGGCTAGAAGGGTTGGACATTTTTAACAAATATAGATACACGATATGATTTTTTGCAGAAGAAATCCTTTATCTTTGATTAAATATTTTCAACTTGCTTCTACTGGACAAAAGGTGCTTGGACTGAAGTTGCAGTGGTTGCAGTGTTATTTTGTTCACCTTTTGGACAGACTGTGAAGAAGATGAATTGTGTAGTATGAGATACTACCTTGTGGCACTTTTTAGATGGAATAGTAGTTGAAACTACCTCTAGTATCCTATAGAGATGACTCCCCAAAGTAACAATGACACTACGGGGCCTAGACTCATAAATAACATGACACTTCCACATATATAGATGACCCAAAAGAACATCACAGACATCTAGTGGGTAAAAATCACATATTGCCTCACCCTTGAAGGGTTGGATGCCATATGAAAATCAAAATTTTTGGTTGACACGAAGATCTCATCTCTGGTGAAGCCACCTAATGTTGTATGGTTCCGGGTGTGGTGTTGTTGACAATCCCAATTGTTTGATGGCCTCTTCTGAGATGAGGTTCTTCTAGATTCCACTATAAACAATGAAATAAAATGGGGTCCCCTCCATCCACATATTTGAATGGAAGAAATGCTCACCCTCCTCGGGATTTGTTGGTTCTTCTAGTTGAATTTGTTGTAGTCGTGACAGTAGCAGTGGGGTCTGCATTGATGATATGTCTTCTCCCATTAGGTTATGAATCAGATTCTGAATCTGGGTTCAGATCCTTTTTTTTTATCTCATCCACCATTGAATGTTTTGAGAAACAATCATTGATGTTGTACCAAAGGATTTTGCGAAAATCACACCATTTTCCAGTGTCCTTCTTCGTCTTTCTGTGACCCTTCTTTTCCTGTGGCTTAGAATGGTTTTCGAGATGTTGTTTGTTAGGGAAATGTTTATCATACTTTGATTGTTACGTATTTTCATACATGAACTCTTATTTTTTATGGTGCCTAAATCTATGCTCGATTTTGACAGCATATCGATAGGAAAATCCCAATGATGACATGTCCAGAAACTCCATTTCATTTTGGATGTATCTGTGTAGATCCCCACGATATTTCAAAACCAAATTTCTCTCAAAATATTTATACCCAGCTTGGTGTGCAAGGTATGGAAGGTACTAGTGAACTATGGCACATCTTGGCCACTCTCTTGATGCAGCTTGGTCCATCTCATGTACTGGTCATCATAGTTACCAATAGGGTAATATTGTTCCTTGACCGCATCCACAAAAAAATCCCAAATGGGCTTGGCCCCATATATTCCAAACTCCTCTGTGGAAATTTTCTCCCAGTAAGTTTCCCACCAATTTTTGACATGGGCGAGAGCTTTAAGGAGTGTGAAGGTCATCTTTTCCCTGTCGAAAAAATTATGAACGGAGAAATATCCTTTTAGCATACTTAACCATTTTTCTAGGGCATCTTCATCTATATGTCCTTCAAATATGGGATTTGCAAAATTAACTTGTACCTTGAAAGGCGAGGTGCCTCCATAGTGGTTGGTTGATGAAGACAAATTGGTTTTTATCGATAGGCGTTGAAGGATGTGGGCAAAATTATCCATCATTTCGTCCCTCTGTCCCGTGAGAGCTTGCTCAAGAAATAGATTAATAGAATCGTTTGATCTGTCATTTTTATTTTCTTCCACCATGGAGGGTTTATTACATGCGTGAGAGCAATTTTCCTCAAGAGATGCAATCTCGAGACCAAACTTTCTATACTTATACCCCGTTGGGGACATGCATTGAAAACATGATCAAGAACAACCTGCTCTGATACCACTGATTTGTATTATTTTTGGAACAAAATGAGAGTGGATATATAATATATAAATGTACATATATATATATCAGATATACAATAATATAACATAAATATATCATAGATGCAACCAAAAAAACAAATATACAATAATACACATTTTTTATTAATGAGGGAAATGTACAAAACTGTAGAAATACAGAGTGAAAGACTCGCTAGAATGGTGGCATCTTATCTCTGATAAGAGATGTGACAACTACTCACATTCGCAAGAATATTATTGTTACAATGAGGCTCCAAAGGCCTTTTTATCATAAATAAAATCCAAAAACCTAACCCCGGAAGATGAAAAGCCAACAATTTTGTGGACCTCATTTTGAGCAGTTTGGTGTATCAAATTCCAAGGTGTTATCACATGAAGTTGTCCAGGGTCTTAGGTTTCATTTTGATAAAACCTAATTATGTATCCTTGCCACATATCTCTCTCTTTCACAGGTGAGGTCCTAAAATATTTCCCCTCGACTGGTAAAGTCATTTTTTTCCCTCCTGTTTGAGCGACCTGGTTTCCCTTGATGTCTTACCTAAATAAGTCTCGGCCCAAATATTTTCTATTTTTATCTAAGGATGAAAACCCATCATCTTTTGTTTCAATCACTATTCATTTTATTTTCCCAATCCCGCAACAAGTCGTCCTAATATTTGTTTGCACAGGAAACAACCATGGGCACAAAGCACAGCTTTCAGAATAGTCCATTTCGAGCTTGAAACACAAGCAAATAGGCAGGTTCAGTTTTCAACAGCGAATATCCCCTTTCAATTTCAGATCAGCGGCCCATAGGTATTCAGAATTATAAATTTGTGTGAGTTTTAGTGTCAATCAGAAGACTCGGGATTAAAGATCAAGCAAAGGTTGAGTTTGGGCTGTCGGATCTCATTGAGGAGAGATCGACGGTAGGGAAACATTACGGAATTTGAGACTCTGGAGGCTTGTAAGAGTTATTCATCCAAAAATTCTGAATTCCCGAAACCCAAAGAATATATAGGCCATCGATAAAAGGGACTCGCGATGCCAGATATGAGCTACGAAAAAAGTCACAATGGGATTTTCCAGTTGAGGAGTGTGCAAAGGTCCCGAAGAGCCAAAGCCCGGACTCTCAAAATAATTGTGAGTCTTTGATCTCAAACCAACAAGGATCGTTGATCTTGGTGGAAGTATCATCAGAAGCCATGAAGTACTAAAGGTCCTGAAATGAATCTCGTTCATCTAAATCAAGAGGCCACATGTCACTGGATCCCTCTCTTCGGAAGTTTTACTTCAGAAGATTGTGGGAGTTATGCATTGAAAGTCCTGAAGGCTTGAAGCCTGAACTCCCAAAGTAATTATGAGTTGTTTTTCTTCGCAGCAGGAGTCGGGATCTCTCCAAGAGTGATGGATGGAAACCAAAGTGGGGCTTTCCTAGATCATAGATTGTGATCATATCAATGGCTCCCGTCTATTCAGAATGCCAAATTTGTGCGAGGATTAGCTAGCTAGGCAGAAGCGCCAAACTTCTTGAAATTTGAATGCCCGTAGTAGTTTTTTTCACCTCTCTCACTAAGTATTCCTTCTTCTCACACTTAAACTCAAATCACCGACTCAAGTTAATGAGGACCTCACTTCCCTATGCATTTCTTGTCTAGTTTCTGTGTTCAAACCATTCGTGTACTAAGTTTTGTCCATTTGACCTCCACTCATAAAACCAACATCCACCAAACATTCTGATGGGTACTAATCTTATACTCTTGCAATTTGAGGGTGACTCTCAGTTCTAGCATTCATGGTGTTTCTACCAAGGAACAAATTGAATACATTTCCCTAGGATTGAACAACAAATAAATTTTGATTTTGAAGGTGCATTAGAAATCAGTACCTTGAAGATTTCAACTTGCACCTGGAGACTCAACTGTTTCAGTTGTGGCTCCTAAAGGCAAACACAGGAGTTTGACTCCACATCTGCCTCTAGAAACAACTAAAGCTGACCCAGAGAATATTATAAAGAAAGGAAAGGCCTCTCAAGAAGGACTTTTAGCTGTTGTACCAGGTGACTCTCGTGATTTTCATGATTCTTCAATTAAAACTCCAATAGTTGTATCTAATTCTCCTTTTATATCATCTGTTGGAGTTTCCAGAAGTTTAAATTTTGGAATCTTTCCTACTAAACTTCCCCCTTCTAGTCTTCAATTGGAAGGTGAAAGTTTTGAAACTCTTGTTTCCCCTGATATTGTAAAGTGGTTTAGACCCAGGAGATTAGAAGACTTTCCCACTTTGGGATTTACTACTTCTCCTCCTATTAAATTTGTTGTGTCCAAAGAGGGGGGAACTTATTTTCCTTTGAACCCTATATCATTTTCCTCCAACAAAGATGCATTCGTACTTATCCCAACTCCATATCCCCCTAGTTCTCCTATAGTTCACATCCCAATGGCAAGGGTTAATCCTCCTAGGAGCAAGATGGATGACATATTGGTTGCAAGATATGCCCCTCTTGTTTTACCGTAGCCTATGAATTCTCTCCCAGCCAGAGAATACCTTAAGTACATGCCCCAGTTCATGGGGGAGGGCGACATAACTACAGAAGAACACCTTTCAGCTTTTTATAGATTTGCAGAGATTCAACTCATTGAAAATGAAGATGTGTGGATGAGAGTTTTTGTACAGAGCCTTGATGGTGATACTAGGAATTGGTTTAGGGACTTTCCTCCTGGATCTGTTGACGGGATTGAATATTTATATGATTCATTATTAACACATTGGGGGGATGAAAAGGATTTCCTTTATTACATTACAGAATTTGGGGCACTTAAGAGAGAGAAGGGGGAATCTGTTTCAGACTTCTCAAAGACATTTAATAAGATGTACAAAAATATTACCACTGAAATTAATCCTACAGAAACCTCTGCCAAGATTACTTATGCTAGTTCTTTTGACCCTGAGTTTTGTCTCTTGTTGAGAGAAAGAAGAGCTACCTCCTTGGCTCATATGCAAGATGTATCCCTTGTAGAGTCCAATATATTAGCAGCTGACAAGATTAGGACTAATTATGATACAAACAGAAGAAATGGTAGGACTGAATCTTCAACCTCTGATTCCTCTACTGTCTCCCCTCAAGTGGATGTGTTGAAAAAACTGGTAAAATCACTTTCTGCAAAAGTAGAGAAGTTGAAATTTGAAGGAAAACAGAGCTATAGGGACCCCCAAAATGTTGATAATAGAGGTAATTTCAGAAGACCCAATAACACCCCTTAGATCATTCAAATATATCAAAGAAATACGGATAGGGACGATCAAAAAGTCTAAGACACTCTCCAAAATAACCTAGTTAATGATGAAGAAGGAGAAGAAGAAGATGATGATGATGATCTGGAAATCCATTGTCTTGGTGACACCTCTTCATCTATTCATTTAACTCAATTCACATATTAAGAGTCTCTCATGGCCAGTCATCTTAATGAGATGAGCAAAGGAGAGAGGACCAGTGGAGGTCCAAATAGATACAACCTTAGGTCCAAGAAGAAAGACGAAAAGCTCGATATTCTTGATCAACCTACTAGATCAGGGAATCGTGCTAAAGAGGTGGCAGCTAGTAGCAAAGAAAAAGAGGCAACAAAACCCTAGGAAGTGGTTAATAGCCCTATCCCAGAAGTAAAAGAGATTATGAAACCTCCTTCTTCTTTTAGCTTTGAGAATGAGATTCAAAATATTAAAATTATTGTACCTTTATTGGATCTTGTTAAATATGAGGATTTCAAAAGATACCTCTCCAAAGTGTTGCATCCTGATCCTTCATCTCATTTAGTTGATTCAGTCAACCTATAAGATGAAAGGCCTGTTGTCATACTGGAACCTTTGGTTGAGGATAGATATGACTCCTCCCCTCCTTTATATACCTCATTGAACATCCATGATAAGGTGTTGCGCAACTACTTGAAGGATTCGGGGGCATCTCACAATATCATGCCTAAGATTGTCAAGGAGGAACTCGGGTTGGAGGTTACAAAAAATTACCATGACCTTTACTCGTTTGATTCCAGGAAGGTGAAGTTCCTTGGGGTTATCAAAGACTTGATTGTTTCCTTGCTCTAGTTGCCATTGAAAAGTGTGGTCATGGATATTGTGGTTGTTGATGTCTCCCCTAAATTTGGGATGCTCTTGTCTAGATCTTGGATTAAAAGACTGGGGGGCATGTTGCAGATGGATCTTTTAGATGCCACTATTCTTGTGTTTGGGGGAGAGCATAGAATTCTTTACAGGGAAGCTCAACTTGCTTACATTATCAGTGATGAAGCAAATCCAACCAACCACCCCATTTTTGTAGTAGACACTGATCTAGGAACCAGTATGTTATTGTTGATTAAGGTTGGCTGTCATTGATGTCAACCCTTGAAGAAATCCCCATAGCACAAAGGTTTGGGTAATGGACCCAATATTTTTTTATGTAAATATGACTCATTATTGTTTTTTCATGGTTTATAAGAATTGAATATGGATGAACTCCAAAGTGGTTCCCTTATGGTGAAAGTCCTCATGGGAAGACACTTTGTGGAGTAAGAGAACCCATGTTTAATTGCGGAATAATCAGATGAAGAAAAGTGAATTTGTCAGGGAAAATATCCTAGATGTATAGTGCTTGTCATGTCATTTCCGGTGGTATGTGGAACATCATATAATTCCTCACGGTTAGAGAGTTATGGCCATGAGAAGTTGGAGACCCCAGGTTTGGGTAATCGACCCAAGTTTGTTTGATGGGTAATGATATGAGTTATGATATATTTTAAGATAATACTATTCTATATGGATAGTACATGTCATGTCATTTCTGTTGGTATGTATAACGTCACATAACTCCTCACAGTTTGAGAGTTATGCCCTTACGAAGTTGGAGGACCCTCATATGTCATCTAGAAGCCCCAAAAGGTCAAAGTAATCAAAGTGGTTTAAGAGATTTTAAAAGGTAAATAATAAAGTTAAGTGATGAGTGTATTATAATTCAAAGTGAATACAAA
>SNQJ01S0065874.1:40325-53645 GCA_010110895.2 Picea sitchensis | reverse complement strand
AATATACCAAATAAAAATAATAACATTCATTCTGAAATTAACTCCACAGATATGATTCATTCATATTTTCGTTTAGCCCATTCTATCAGATTTAAGTTCCACAACATTTGAATAGGCTTCATCTATAGAAATACTTCGATGCAGAATTTACAGATGCATTCTATCATATATATAACTAATCAATATTCATCCAAAAAAAGGTTAGAATAACATATCTGAACCAATTCACGGGAAGACAAAGGGAACAACCACGTTCCTCCCAACCGTAGAACAAGGCAGCCAAAACCACTTGTCCCGTTCTCCCCCTAGCTTGACCATGAATCCATGAGGGAAAACTTGGAATTTCTCCTCAGCAATGTCTTCCTCTATCAGTAGTCTTCTCCTTGCCTCACACTTAGCAAAATAGTGTTCATAACAACAAGAAATCAATAGTTCTTTTCCCCCAGCATACTAGGCAGTGTCCTGCCTCCTCACATATGCTATATATCCAAGATTATTTTTGCCTAGGTCTTTTCCCTCCCTTGGGAATTTTTTCATCTTTCCAAATCCCTAATTTTCAGGGGTTGCCAATGGCCAAATTCCTGATTTTCCACTTGTAACAATCAGCCCTGAGGTAGGTCCAACATGTTCCCCACTCATGGAGTCATGGTTAGTTGATTTTAACATGGTTGTTCCATTTGTCCTCCTGCAATAACTGTAAAATATTTTGTTTCATACAAGTGTCATAGTCAAGTAGTTAGTTGAGTTAGATCAGATCTCTTCCCAACAGTCATAATCATTAATTACAATTAACCAAATTCGAAATTCAGAATTGTCATAAATGGCAAAAAAATTCCAAATTCGAATTTGCCAAAAACGGAATAATTTTCCTAAGAAATTTCAAATTTCAAATTAATTTATTTTGGGGATGTCACATCCTTTCCCCCTTCAATAAAAAACCGTCCTCAGTGTTTGTTCCTTTCTTGGAATAGGATTGGATGATATTTCTACAAATCTCCCTCCAACTCCCAAGTGGCCTCCTCAGGGCTAAAGTGCTTCCATTGCACCTTTACCTGAGCAACGACTCTGTTCCAAAGAGCTATTTCTCTCTGGTCTATAATACACACGGGTTCTGCCTGGAACTTTCCTTCTGGTTCCACCTACACCAAGTTCCAATCGATCATATGAGTAGGGTCATGAACATAATTATTCAACAAAAAAACACGAAATACATTATGAATTTTTAGATTGGTTGGAAGTGCAAGTTGGTATGATATGGGTCCAATTCGAGCTAGTATCTCGACGGGCCCACTAAACCTTGGTGCCAACTTGGCATAGTTTCCTAACTTTAGTGAAATTTTCCAGGCTTTGACCTTTAAATAAACATGGTCTCCCACTTGAAATTCCAAGTGTCTTCTTTTCTAGTCCGCATAACTCTTTTGCCTGTCCTATGCCTTCTTTAAGTTTTGTTGTACTTTTCTTACTGTATTCTCCATTTCTTAGAGCATCTCTGGTCCAACCATGAGTCTATCAATCGGGTTATCCTAGCTAATTGGAGTCATACATTTTTTGTCGTACAATACCTCAAAGGGGCTCAACTTAGCTGAATTTTGGTACCCATTGTTATATGAAAATTCTACCAAGTGCAGGTAGTCTTCCCACTTTCTTGGTTTTGTACTTACGTACATGTGGAGCATATCCTCTATGATTTGGTTCATTCTTTCAGTCTGTCCATCCATTTGTGGATGATAACTCATACTGAATTTCAAATTAGTATTTAGCCCTGCAAAAAATTCTTTCCAAAAAGAAGATGTGAATTTTACATCTCTATCTGAAATCACCATTTTAGGAATACCATGTAGTCTAAAAATTTCTTTCATAAATATTTCAGCGATGTTTATAGCTTTAAAAGTAGACTTTACAGGAATAAAGTGTGTAGACTTACTGAGTTTATCGATTACAACCATAATAGAATCATTATGTTTCTGAGTTTTAGGCAAACCTGTAATAAATTCCAATGATATGGTCTCCCATTTCCGTTATGGTACTAGTAAGGGCTGTAATAGGCCGATTGGATGCTTGTGTTCGGCCTTTATCTGCTGAGAATATTGGCACTTAGCTATGTATTCTGTTGTTTTTCCCTTCATATTAGGCCAATAAAATAATTTTCTAAGTATTGTTATCATTTTCTAGTATCCTGGATGACTAGAATACGGTTTCTTATGCACTTCATCCAAAACTGTTATCTTTAACTTTGCCGAATATGGTATGTAAAGTCTATTTTTAAATCGTACTAGGCCATTTTTATCGATACCCAGATCTGGTTTGTCTGGGTTTACTGTAGTGTTCTGTAATTCTGCCACTATCTTAGTGTAATTTTCGTCATTAATACCTGTAGTCCTTATTCTCTGTTCCAGATTACTTTCTTTCATGTTGAAATTAAATTCAAATAACCCATGGAATCTTCTTCATAAAGCATCTGCTACCTTATTTTCCATACCCCTGATATGTCTTACCTCAAAGTCGATTTTGCTCAAGAAGGCTAGCCACCTTGCTTGCCTAGCATTAATATCTGGCTGACTAAAAAAATATTTCACATCGCTATTACCTATCAGTAATAGAAATTTTCTACCCATTATGTAGTGTCACCACATTTTTAAGGCATGTATTACCGCTATTAATTCTAAGTCATGAGTGATGTAGTTTCGCTGATGCTCCTTTAATTTATGAGACTCATAACAAATAACGTGTCCTTATTGAGTTAGGACACCACCTAGTCCTTCTTTACTCACATCAACATAGACAGTAAAGTCTTTATCTGGGTCTGCTACCTTTAAAATGGGTGCGGTTGTCAATAATTCCTTCAACTTGTTAAAACTATCTTAACACTTCTGTGACCAGTTAAACTTGGTCCCTTTCTTTTGTAATGATGTGATAGGGTAGGCTATTTTGGAAAACCTCTCCATAGATCTGCGATAATATCTGGTGATTCCCATGAATGACTAGATATTCGCTACATCCTTAGGTGTCGTCCATTCCATGATGGCTCTTATTTTCTCAGGGTTGACTGCAATGCCTTCTGTAGAAATTACATGTCCTAGGTACTATATTTTCTTTTGATAAAAAACACACTTATCGAATTTAGTGTACAGTTTGTTCTTCCTCAAGGTTTGCAGAACTATTCTTAAGTGTTCTTCATGTTCTTCTTTTGTTTTAGAATAGACTAGAATATCATCGATAAATACCAGTACAAACTTGTCCAAGTATTGACTGGAAATATTGTTCATTAGACACATAAACGTGGCTGGTGTGGTAGTGAGTCCGAAAGGTATAGCTACAAATTCGTAATGTCCGTATCTGGTTCGAAAAGCTATTTTTCTTATGCCCTCCTCTTTTATCCTAACTTCGTGGTATCTGGATCGTAAATCCATCTTCGAAAATATCTTTGCCCCACCCACTTGATCGAACATATCATTTATCCTAGGTAAGGGGTACTTTTTTTTAATAGTCATTTTATTCAATTGTCTATAGTCGATACATAGTCTTAGAGTACCATATTTCTTTTTCAAAAAGAGGACTGGTGCCCACCATGGTGAAACACTTGGTCTGATATACTCTTTGTCCAATAATTCTTGTAGTTGAATTTTTAGTTCTGTCAATTCCGACAAACTCATCTGGTAAGGTTCTTTAGAGATAGGGGATGACCAGGTAGCAGGTGTATAGAAAAGTCTATTTCCCTTCTAGGGGGTAATTCAGGTATTTCATCAACAAACATATCTCTGAATTCACGTAGAACAACAAAGTCTTCCAAGTTGGGTTTATCTTCTTTTTCTAACAGGTTTGTTACTTGGATGGCATAAACCTTGGCACCCCTTCCTCATGCCTTTCTTGAATTGCATTGCTAAAACTTGTCTAACCGATACTGGTTTTACCTTTAATTTCCACCACAAAGGACTGGTGGTCAACTTGCCGACCATCTATGACCGCATTGATTCGATGCAAGATTCTACCTACATTACCCACTGTCGAGGCTTCCTGCAAATTATGAACAACAATTATGTTTGTTGAATTAAAACGTGGACAGTTCCTCCTCGGATGAGGTTCTCCACATTCCCAACATTTTAACGGTTCTCGGGGGCTGTCCCCAAACTTCTTTGTTCCTAGGTTTACCGGTTTACTACCTCCTTGTGTGCTTGGATGGTTTGAGTGAAAATATTTCCTTGGAAAGCTTTTTGCTACATTCCGATAAGGGGCTGGTTGGTATCCCTTCTTCCGCTGGTTCATTCGGTCTTGTTTCTTATCCTTCCAAGCTTTGGGAAATCATGTTCGTTGTTTGTATTGGTCATAACACATTCGGGCTTTTCTGAATACTTCACTCTGGGACTTGGGATTATCGAATTCGATTATTTCCTTGTAGGACTATGGTAAACAGCTCAGGAATCGCTGGATTTTTACTTTATCCTCTCGGATATAAGGTACGGACCTTAGTAGTTCCAGGAATTTATTTATCAGATCTTCCATAGACATTTGACCAAGTCGTAACTCATAGAATTCTTTTGTTTTTCTTTCATAGTAGCTTTCAGATAGGTATTGTTTCTTAAATTATTTCTTAAAGTCAGACCATTCCATCTGTTTCTCCTTTAGGCCCTTGCCCAATTTCAGATCTTTCCACCAAATGCTGGCTTTTCCTTTCAAATTGTAAATGGCCATTCTGACCTTCATGTTGCTGGAATAGTTGTATATCAGGAAATATTTTTTGATGTCTAATAACCATTCTTTGGCTTCCTCCCCTATTTTGGATTCCCCATCAAAGGTAGTTAGTTTAATTTTCTTAAATTCTCCTTCAAGGTGGTCTACCTATTTTCTTTTTCTGTCTGTTTTTGTTTTATCTTCAGCTGAAGGTGTACCTTTAGATGAGATATCCCCTCTTTCAACTTCAGGGCTAGAATTATTGGAGGCCATTTTACTGACCTCTTCTTCTCGGTTTTCCTCCTTTGGGGATTTCTTTGTTACTATACTTCGCAGCAAGACTTCATTTATTTCTTGCTGATCCTGTTGTGCTTTCTTCAGTTTCTCATTGTCGGCTTTGAAAACCTGCAGCTCAGCAATGAGATTCCTCATCATTTCCAGAACTTCAGTAGGTGAGCTTCCGTCAATATTCTGTCTTGGTTCTTCAGGATGTCTTTGTTCAAGATTCCCATCTTGGGCTGCCATGATTAACACGAAATAGAAAAGGGTTTTTTGTTTGTAACAATAAAAGTTTATTAGTTTTACATAAACAAAAATATGTATTAAGTAAATAATGTGGCCTTGTTCAAGGTCCAAGTGTTGTAACCTTTGTTGTGATACCATATGTAATGTACATCAAATTTTTCATAAAAAAGATTCATATGAGGCATAATTCTCCCAATTGTACTTTACGTGTTTATCGTTAGATGGAAGAGATCCTTCATTCCTGTTATAAATTTTCTATGACGATATTTATATTTTTCCTCCTACATGATGCCACTTACGTGCCTGTCTATCTTGATTGTACATCATCTCTTCAACTTACTCATCTGTGTACATCATATCTATACCATAGACAAGGCTTAGGACTTGCAATACTAGGTCTTTCTTTACATAAGATATTTCTATACGTTGCGCGCAATAAAATTTAATCTAACCATTTGAAATGAACACTTTCTTATCATACATACATACATACATACATACATATGTATGTATGTATGTATGTATGTATGTATGTATAGCCACGAGTAAGGATCTATAACCACAGTTTGAAAAGGAATGGCTTGGTGGTAATGCGTTTAGCATTACTATTGTATTTTTCAATTTTTGATGGGTTCCCTTTTACAAATATCTAAGTTAATAATATTCTCGTTCCCTTACCCCACAGAGTTTGAGTAACGAGAACTTGAGAAAATTCAACTTAACCAACGAATCTCTAACGAGACTTCTCTTCGGAATTTGAGTTAACTATAACCAAATAGTTGTCATGTACGTGTATTAAATTCTCGAATCTCATAAGACTTCATTTACTTCACGAATTAACTTGATGGGAGAGAGTGGATTACTATCATGTGGGAGTTAAGGCTCTACGTCTATTGTTCAATGACAACCTATGAGTGAGAGTTGCGACACTCTTACTTGGCCTTTTTCCCATTCCAGTCATGCCAGCTATGCCTCGTCACATGGTTAAGTTGTTCTTCATACTTTCAGCATTTAACTAAGTAGTTAGGGTTCCTATTAGGGTTTTTGTGCATTTACGGTTCTCATTATGAAATTTTATGAATGGCTCTGTTATTACTTCTTTAGCAGAGAGGTCTGTCGACAATGGAGGTTCGTTTGATTGACGAATAGACAACGTAAGTCTACTTCCCCTGGTAAGTTTTTAACATATTACTCTGGTCAAATAGAGAGGTGGCTCTTCGGGAAAAATAAAACTGTTTCGTTTATTCTTTACACTCATAACTCCCTTATTGTTATTCCTCTGTAAACATTTCTGGTTGTCTGTTGTGCTTGTAGGAGGGGTATTGTTTTGGTCATTCCTTCCTCGACCCTTCTAAGAATACGATGTCCTTCTTCCTGTTTAGGGAGAAAACAATATGTATCGCTTGTATGTGTTGTAACTCCTAAGGCTTCGTAACCCTCTGCTATCGTTCTTTTACAACCCATAAGACAAGGCCGTGAAGTTAAATTTCATGAGGCTGTGTGAGAATTCCCTTTCGGAAAGGCAAGGTCCCACTATGGAATACTATATATATATTTTTTCTTTCCTTTCATTGTATAGGGATGAACCCCTACTTCCATAGTTTATCCAATTTGGTTTGTTCCTTCACATGTGTTGTTTTCTTTAAGTCTAAAGGATTTCCATCTGGGGTCAAATAAAATGTGACCTCTGCGGTTTGAATAGTTTAGTAGTGATATCCTACGGTACATCAAACCCTTTTCTTAAATTAGTTACTGTCTTTATCGAGGTCAATCCATTTGGAATTCAATAGAAGGAATATCTCTGTAATGTTTATTGAGTTGTAACTATTTTATGAAATTTGGATTCTGGAAAGGTTAGACTCAACTAGTTAGGTATAGTCCTGATTCTGTATGAAAATCTTGTTCCATGTTTCACAAAGTATGTCTTGTACCATTTATGGATTTAAAATGAAACTTAATATTGTATTATTGTATTTCATTATGATCGTGGCTACTGTGTAAAGTCTTTCCTTCTTTTTGTTTTATTCATTTCAAGAATTGATATGTATCACTAATGATGGGCCCTGTTTGATGCGAGGGTACCCATCAAAGAGTTATTGCACCATCCACCCTCGACCCAGGCATCTGTCCAGACAAAAGGTGGCAAGGGAAATGAAAAAACATGCGAGCCTGCGAATTAGAAATTAAGTATTATTCTGGAATACTCTGTTATTAACAATTATCACTCTATTGGTGTTCTTTTTACTTTTCTTGTATATAATTACTAATATTCGTAAATGGTAAATCTTTCCAAGCTTTTGTCTATGCAAGTATTTCGAATGTTTCGTCCTCTTCTTCAATGCAAAAGGTATTTGAGTTCCCTTTTGTAAACCTTTCAGGAGTCCCAGTAGACACAGTTGCAATTTAGATTTATAGACGTTCAGTTTCTGGTTTTTAGAAGGAAATTCCCAATAGTATTCTTAAGTTTCTGGTTCGAATTCTATAAGTAATGACTTCTTTGAATATTGTTCTACAGGATTTTCTTTTCTGTTAGTTTGAAATAATGTAATGACTATTGTATTATTCAAATCTTTCACCACTCAAGTTTCATCCTTAACTGGCAATTTAATTACTATGGTCGTTGTTTTAAATTGTAGATTCAGTTTCAAACATCTACGAAATTCGAACTTATAGTTATGCATTATTTGGAAGGAACTTATATAAATTTGAAGGTCAATACTTTGAAAAATTACTCCTTTGTACAGACATTTTCATATTACCTCTATAAATGATCCAGAATCGGATCTAGGAGCCTGACAGGGCTCAAAAAGGATAAAAAATGAAAGTGCTCAGAATTCGACAAAACCAATGCCATTGTGTCTGGCTCGTTCTCTCAATTCCATCCATATATTTAGTTTTTCAAACAGACGCTGTATGCGAGAGTTATCGTACTCTGACCATTTTCCCAAATAGGAAAAAAGTCAACAGATCAAGTCAAATGATGACATCAGCATGACATAAGCAGTGCTGACATGGAAGAGACAAGTGGCGACAAGTGGAAGTCTATCATAAGGTGAATGTTCAGTTACAGGGATCCAACCAATAGCTAGCAAGTGGCATTTGTTTGGCAAATGGTTGGGTGCCACGTGGCCCAGTCATGGGATGACACATGGCACCATGGTATTGTTTAATGGTTGGTGGTAAAAGTTTTATTGGAGTCCATGGGGTTTGATCCCATGACCTCTTGGGTCAGCCTAAGCCTTTGAAAAAGGTCCCTTGCCAACGTGCCCTCGGTGGTGCTTGTAACACTAAACACAAAATAATATAAATAAAGGTGATGTAGTTCAAAAGGGGCACAAAAGGGGGCTGGGGTTGTGCCCCAGCCCATGATATAACACTTGCATGTGACCACAACTCAATCCAAGGGAGGCCCCCTCATTCACGCACAAACAGATAAGGAATGGCCCAAGGTTTTAGGGAGAATCCCATAAAACCAGGGGGACACGCTCCAAAAGGAGCTAACCAGCTAAGGTGCCCTCCCTTTTTAGCCTTGGATTCTATGCAGGTGCCATGAGATCAGGGGTTCATGCCCAGTTAGGGGCTACTCTGCATATTTTGTTTTAAAATGGGGTTTTGACCATAGTTTAGTAGATACTTATGATTTTTAACCCTTTTAATGGAGGATTTGGCCCATTTTTGGGAGATATTGGGCATTTTTGGAGGCCAGATTTTGGGAGGAAGTTGGGGATGGATAACCAACTTCAGATCTATAAAAAAAATACCTATTTGAGGCCATGTAGAATAGTCAGAGAAGAGTTATGCTGAAGGGAATCCAAGAAAAATCCATTTTTATGCAGGGAAGCTGTTGAGGAGCAGATGCTTGCAGGCCATTTCTGGGAGCTCCGGTCATCCATTTTGCGTGTCGTTTCTTTTGCTGGGTTCTAGAGATATGGAAGAACATGACTAGATCAGTCTTGTATCCTAATGGAACTTCTGCAATGTATTTTTTTGAACTTTGAACATAAATAAAGAAGCCTCCCCCACTGAGACAAAGGCCTGGAGACATAGGCAATTTTGTGCCGAAATCCATTATCACTTCTCTTATTATGGTTTGTTGTTCTTATTGCTTCATTTCAGATCTGTATTTTGTATTATGGCTGTGATATATTCTCTCATCTTCATCCGTTTTCATTAGATTCTTAAATGGTTAATAATCACATGCAATTAATAACTCAACCACAGTCATTGAAAGATCTTTCTAGGATCAAGTGGTATCAGAGCTAGTTGACGTTTGGATTTGAGTTTTGCATGTTAACCAGGAAAAAGATACAATGTGGTGAAGGCAAGCTTGTTGCAGAGAATCCATTAATTGGAGTGAGAAAGAGAGCTTCTCATAGTGAGAAGATGGCATCAGAAGAAGGGCTTTCTCAGGATGAGAAAGAGTTCCGGAAAACTTTTCTTGCTATGTCGAAGATGGTGAAAGTTTTGTATGAGGATTACTTGGAATGGAAAAGACCAAATCTGGGTGAATCTTCAAAGGGAAAAAGTGAAGAGAAAGAGGATCCTCCTCGGATTCCTCCTTCACCTCCATCATCACCTCCTTCTTCTCCTTCTTCTTCAAGTTCAATTTCTAAATCTAATGAAAAGAAACATGTTTATAAACATAATAAGGAAATGCCATTATTAAAACTTGATGTTAAATTTGAGTTTCCCATATATGATGGTGAGGTAAATGTAGAGAAACTTGACAATTGGGTCAAGCAGATGGAGGTTTACTGCAGTGTGCAACAGATCAAGGATGAGGCCACACAAATCAAGTTGGCATCTTTGAGACTTGCAGGTACAACTCTCATCTAGTGGCAAATCAAGTTGCAAAACGGAATGCAAAAAGTGGGTAATGTATTTCCATCATGGAAAAGCTTCATTTATGCACTTAGGAAACAATTCTATTCTTTGGGTTATAAAGAAAAGCATTAATTGAATGGTAATCTTTAAAACTAAGAAAAGGACAAATAGTGCAAGACTATACATATAACTTTCATAAAATGGCATTGATGTTAGATATCCCTTTACATACACAGGAAACCCTTATGAAGTATATAGAAGGTTTACCCACACATATTAGAAACACTAGATTCATGTTTGGACCCACTAACCTTGATGAGGTTTTTGTTCAAGAGACATACATTGAAGTAGGGAAAGCAGGTGTATCAGGGGAATCATCTTCAAGGAAAGAGGACAAGAGGAAATGGCATGGCTAGAATTCAAATGCAGTGACGAGGAAGGAAGGGAATCCCTCTTGCAAGCATTGCAAGAAAGAGGGACATGATGAGAACAAATGTTGGCAGTTGCATCCTGAGAAGAGGCCAAAGTGGTTCAAGGAAAAGAAGGGAATGAAAAAAGTGGCAACGACAACAAGACCCATAGACTTGGGATCAGATTCAGGTGATGAATCAAAGATCTCATTGGTTGGTATGACAGGTAAAATTGGTGAAGGCATTGATTGTATAAGAAACTTGTTTCATATAAGGGTAATCATGTGACACACTAAGATAGACACATTAATCAACAATGGATCTCAATCTAATCTAATCTCATAAGAATTGGTTAAGCAATTGGGGTTAAAAACAAAAGTACATCATAAGCCTTACACACTTAAATGGATAAGCAATCATCATCAAATGCACATAACAAAGAATTGCACCATCAAATTTGCACTTTCATCTAAGTATGTGGACGAAGTAACACGTGATGTAGTGTCGTTAAGTGAATGTGGAATAGTCTTAGGTAGTCCATACTTATATGATCGTAAGGCAATCTTCTACAGAAAAAAGAATCAATATCAATTAATCAAAGCAAGTCAAAATTATGTGGTTCATGCTCATCATGTAAAGGAAAATAAAACACTTCAAATAATGGAACAATTAAAGAAGACAGAGCAAGCAAGCAACAAACCAATAATTGTTTCAAATGAAATAATCGATATTAAGCAAGAACAAGAAATGATTGTTGAATGGAAAATCAATCATAAGTTGCTTCAAGATAAGCTCATGTCATGCAAATATTACAAGTATATCAACTCATTTGTATTCGTCTTTTTGATGCTATCATTAGTAATGTTTTCTACATGGATGATAGTAGCTTCAGTAAGATGTAACAGGGTTGAAATGGCTAACAATATGCTGCCAGTTGTCATGATTGTGTTACAATTGATCTTGATGAGACAGGTGCACGGGATAAAGTTTAGAGATAGAGGACAAGTTGGGTGGCCTATCATATGTTTTTTGACTAGTCAGTAACCTTTTGGGGACAAAAAGATCCTTTAGTGGGGAGGTGTGATCCAGAATCAGATCCAGGAGCATGACAGGGCTCAAAAAGGCTAAAAAATGAAAGTGCTCAGAATTCAACGAAACCAACGCCATTACGTCTAGCTAGTTCTCCCGATTCCAGACGCATACTTTGAAAAACTACTCCTTTGTACAGAAATTTTCATATTACCTCTATAAATGATCCAGAATCGGATCCAGGAGCCTGACAGGGCTCAAAAAGGCTAAAAAATGAAAGTGCTCAGAATTTGACGAAACCAATGCCATTGTGTTCGGATCGTTCTCTCGATTCCAGCCATATATTTAGTTTCTCAAATGGCCACTGTATGCGAGATTTATCGTACTTTGACTGTTTTCCCAAACAGGGAAAAAGTCAACAGGTCCAGTCAAATCATGACATCAGCATGACATCAGTAGTGCTGGAAATGTAGAGACAAGTGGCAACAAGTCGTAGTCCAACAAAAGGTGACTATTCAGTGACAGGGATCCAACCAATAGCTGGCAAGTGGCATTTGTTTGGAAAATGGTTGGGTGCCACGTGGCCCAGTCATGGGCTGCCACGTGGCACCATGGTATTGTTTAATGGTTGGTGGAAAAAGTTTTATTGGAGTCCATGGGATTTGATCCCATGACCTCTTGGGTCAGCCCAAGCCTTTGACAAAGTTCCCTTGCCAATGTGTCCTTGGTGGTGCTTGTAACACTAAACACAAAATAATATAAATAAAGGTGATGTAGTTCAAAAGGGGCACAAAAGGGGGTTGGGGCGTAGCCCCAGCCCATGGTATAATTCTTGCACCCCATCCCATGGTATAATTCTTGCATGTGACCACAACTCAGCCCAGGGGAGGCTCCCCCTCATGCGCGCACAAACAAATAAGGAATGGCCCAAGGTTTTAGGGAGAATCCCATAAAACCAAGGGAACGTGCTCCAAAAGGAGATAACCAGCTAAGGCGCCCTCTGTTTTTAGCCTTGGATTCTATGCAGGTGCCATGAGATCAGGGGCGTGCACCCAGTTAGGGGCTACTCTACATATTTTGTTTAAAAATGGGTTTTTGACCATAGTTTAGTAGATATTTATGATTTTTAAGCCTGTTAATGGAGGATTTGGCCCATTTTTTGGAGGCCAGATTTTGGGAGGAAGTTGGGGATGGATAACCAACTTCAGATCTATAAAAACCAGGCCTGTTTGAGGGCATGGAGGATAGTCAAAGAATATTTATGTTGAAGGGAAGCCAAGCCAAATCCATTTTTATGCAGGGAAGCTGTTGAGGAGCAAACGCTTGTGGGCCATTTTTGGGAGCTCTGATCATCCGTTTTGCGTGTCGTTTTTTCTGTTGGGTTCTAGAGATCTGGAAGAGCATGACCAGATTAGTCTTGTAGCCTAATGGAACTGCTACGATGTATTGTTTTGATATTTGAATAGAAATAAAGAAGCCTCCCCCATTGAGACAAAGGCCCGGAGACGTAGGCAATTTTGTGTCGAACTCCGTTATCACTTCTATTGTTATGGTTTGTTGTTCTTATTGCTTCACTTCAGATCTATATTTTGTATTATGGTTGTGATATATTCTCTCATCTTCATCCTTTTTCATTAGCTTCTTAAATGGTTAATAATCACATGCAATTAATAACTCAACCACAGTCATTGAAAGATCTTTTTGGGATCAATAAAGCTCTATCGTTTTGTTTACTTTGACGTTTCTCATGTTTTACTATTGAAATGCTTAAAGATCTGAGTTTATTAGTGTAAAGTACTAAAGATGGGATTCTATGATTATACCTGGAGAGCGCGCGCACACACACACACACACACACACACAC